>JAUMHP010039547.1:0-11438 GCA_032361065.1 Enteromius trimaculatus | reverse complement strand
AATAATTGGGAAATTGGAAGGCGGAGATCGAAAATTGGGGGTGTAGCCTTCGCTCCCTCCTCCCGAAACGAGTTTTTGCAAAACTATGTTTTTGTGAAAAAAGTATGCACAGTCGAGATGTTTATATATAAATATATATGTATATACATATATATGTGCATATATATTGTATATGATCTATTAGGCATATTACCCATCGCATGGATTTTTTTGAGACAAATCTGAGAAGGTCAGGTGGGGAACTTTTCCAAAAATTGATGATTCCAGCTGGAATGAGTTTTTTTGTTTTGTTTTATGTAAATACAGAGTTTGAGTTTCATTTGGGAAAGCACATAAACTCTGACGTGCTTAGTGGTGGTCTGACTGCTATAATTTACAAGTATCTCCACCTCAGTAGATAGTAGTTTGGGTTACTTAACATTCATCTGGGAAATTTTTGCTAATTTATTTTTAGTAATAAGTTAAGGTTGGAGGGTCTTGCCATAACCTTTATATTTAGTTCTCTCCACAGATTCTTAATTGAATTTAAGTCACAGGCATAAAAATCTTGAAGCAAAAACAGGTGACCCACGTGAATCGTGTAGATCCGATGAGAAATTATTTTTGAGGAGGTGGGGGGGCTTGGAAAAGTCAGTATTGGATGGTATTTATTGATTATTTAAAACTTAATATAAAGTGGATTTGAGCCATTTCAAATCGTGAAAGCTGAGCAACCCTTGTTCGTAGACCATGCGTGCCATTCACTTACATTTTGTGGTGTTTATTTGTCACCAACGGCTTAGGGGCGCAGTTTAAAATCCAAACAGTGTTGCCAACTTTTTTCAGTTGAAAGTAGCATTAAATCCAGCTTGAAAAGTAGCTAGATGTTGCTAGATGATGTCATACGTCAATTTGCATGTTTGTTACGTAAGTGTGTCATATTATCTTGCTTCTGTGTAGCCACATAATGTATTTTAATGCAGCTAAATTCTCAATATAACTGTTTTTGTTGATCTATTTAATTGTTTCTGTTGTCAGAAAAACATGAAATAGTGACTTAAATGCACCCTATTATTAGGCCTACTACTCTACTTTAAAAGATGTTAATCTGGATTAATATCCTGATTTATAATCAAGCCGTTGTCTAATGAAATACACATAAAATATAGACAATGGCTATGCTGTGATTTTGGCTATATTTGCATGTTAAATAGAAGCAACATACGTATTTTAATTGAAAGCCCTGCTCCTTTCAGTCTCTCGCTGAACAGAACAGACGCAGAGAAAGGTGTGCACACGCTTGGAAAACAAGTGCTTGTGCGGCACAACCAGAGGTTCGCTGAGGTTTGTCCAAGAAGTCGCTAGATTTGTCGCTAGTTGCTATTTGTCGCTATTTTTGGAAAAATGTCAACAAAGTTGGCAACACTGAATCCAAAGCAGAAATGTTTTTGTAACTGACAGTGCCTTCATTGTTGCCTAGTAACAGCATATGCTACAGAAGAGTAAGCGCCCTAGCTGTATGTATCAATAACTGTAAATATCTGAAATTAACGGCAGCAACTGCGCAGTAATACAAACATAGAAGTTAGTGACATCAGCACTGAGCTTTTGTTTTCAAATTGGGTTGAAACTACGTAAAATTGTTCTTAAATGAAAACATGAACTGTAGCATTGTGAAATTAAAGACAACAAGTGCATATTTACAATCCAAACAACACAGTGAACACACTGTGAATTCAACAGTTCAATCAAAGACTTAATCACTTACTTAATCAGCATTCAGCACTTGTTTTCTTTTTACATTTGGTGTAAAGAAAAAAGGTCTTTACCAGTGAAACTAAATAAAACCACAACATGCTTTAAATAAATTATTCCAAAATGTTAAAGCAAATAATGTTTGGTGCAAAGAGTTAAACAAAGAAGCTAAAGCAGGTGCAGTCAATGTAATTTTAAGGTAAAATAAAAATCATCCTTTACAGATCTAACATTTACTTCTGACTTTTAAAAATACTTTTCATTTCAGTTCATTTCAGCTTTGTCAACACATGGGATATTTGTTACGGTTTCTATAATTTTCAACTTTAGCATAATCGTTTGGAATACACTTGGCAAAGGCAGCAATGCAATTTCCTCATTATCTTAAGCTGGGATGTAACAATGAACGGAGCATGGTGTGTGTCAGCAGATTCATTGATGGATTACATTACATATATATATATATATAAGCTTTATACATTATAATTTTTATTAAACTTACATATTTTAAAGAAACATTTTAAAATATAAAATGTATGTTTATTTGCAACAGTTATATTAACAACAATAAAAAGACATTTATGACATAAAAAACAGTAGCATCTGCTGACACACACCTTGTTGCATTTTTCACAGAAACATTCCAGCTGAAGATAATGAGGAAGTTACATCGCTCCCTTTGCCAAAAGTGCATTCCAAATGATGCATGTGCTCTGCTCACTCCCCACTAACAAGGGGATAAGGCTTTTATTTGAAAAATTACCATGAACTGTCTGTGTATCACAATGTGATTGCATGGCTTTAGAATACTTAGAGCATTTATTACTGTGCAATTAACAGCTGTTGTTGTTTTTTTACTATTATTATTTGTATTAAATTTTTTAACAATAATTTAGGTAGAACAGAAAAAAAAAGTTTATGGAAGAGTTAATTTGTAGATTTTACAGACTTTGTGTATTTGCTAATTTATCTATTTTTATATACTAAAGGACCACACAGGAGTGGGCCCAAACGAGAGACTTCCCAGAATTCAAAACTGCCAAGATGGAAGACACATCTTTCTATGACCTGAAGATGAAAGTTGGGTTTCCATATTTATACACTCACCAAGGTGATTGTGAGCACGTTGTTATCCTCACTGATATCAGGTCAGCCCTTTCTCATTTTCTGCACTTTTTTCCAAGATGTCTTTTGCACATTTCTTTTCAAAGCTTGTAAAAAATTTTTAATTCTGCTTACAAAATAATAGACCTTGTGCACAATGTTGCGCTGAACTTCGGCTGTCACCAGAAGTCAGAAGAATCAGTAATGTGCATCGTATTGTTAATGCCTGGTTCCCTGCTTCAATGCACAAGCTGAACAAGGGATTCAAACCCAATATATCGAGTTATATGCACAAATATAGTTTAATCTGTTATATGTTATTTAATGTGTTGTTACGGCATCTAGCAGCTAAAGTAGTTAGTTTAACATCTGACAGGACAGGTTAGTTTGCTTTTTTGAGGTGAGAGTTTTTTATTTCATAAGTTACGAAAATAATAACGGAATAATGACACTAACATTAAGCCTGTCAACATCTTACCTGACTGCAGATACTGAATCAGGACAGTACATTTTTCTCAGGCGCTCATTACTTAAACTGCATTTGTCATAAGTTTCAGCAGTTTTCATGCACATCTTTAAAAAGACGTTTGATGACGTCTCTTTGGCTGTTCACTCCGGGACCCACCCAGAATGGTTGACACTGGTCTACGGAATCATTCACAAAATATCTCCAAATTGCGGATGTTCTGGCTTGCTCCATGCTGTTAACTTGATTACCTAAGTATAGAGCACATTGCAAGTGCATGATGTTAGACGCTGCATAGCCACGGTGCTGAAAGCGATATTGCGTAGCTTGTTCGTGATCTACAGCTCTGTGAATTAACTCCTGCACCATTTGAAAACAGGTGGAAATTTATCACTAATATTTACCGCTAATCAAAGAACCAGCTGTACTGACGAAATGCACGTGAATATATTGATGAATGTATCGGCCAGTCCTAATCTCATGTGGCAAGGTTGGCTGTTGCTGGTTACTGTGTGATGACTAAATTCGCGAAAAATGGTGAAGGATAAGTAAATAAACTGCAGACATTACGTATTCTAATACGCTTACAAAATGCATGTAGCCAATTCAAACAGTGCTGCTCGCGCTTGCAGTGTATCTATTTGATGGCCAGGGTTCAAAGTCCAAATCTGCGCTTAAAGTAGTAATAGAATTCTCTTTTACCTAGCAAGGCTGCATTAATTTGTACGGTACAAGAATACATGCCTGATTCAAGAAGAGGGTCTCAAAAATGGTCAAAAATATTGTTTTTCTTATTAATTTTAAGTTAAATTGTATATTTAAGAAATGTTTAGTGTTAAGTAAATATTATTAAATTGCTGTTTTGTTTTTCTTTGACAAGCTAGACAAAACAGTAAAAACACATTTTGGCTATTTGATTTAAGCAGTTATGGGGGAAAAAAGGCAAAATATAGGGGGAAAATGCGAAAAAACAGGTTCAGTATGTATTACCAAATGAACAGTATGCATTTAAAATTGAGAACAAGAAGCTTCTAAAATGAACAACAGCCATTATATGCCAAAATAACACATTATATTAAACTACTTGTGCATATAACTAAAGTTAAGTGACCATACTTGGAATTTGTGCTCTGCATTTAACCCTTCCAAGTGCCCACACACAGCAGTGAATACACTCCCACCATGAACGCATACCCGGAGCAGTAGGCAGGCAATGCTGCGGCGTCCGGGGAGTAGATTGATGCCTTGCTCAAGGGTCTCATCCAAATTGTGATATTGAAGGTGGAGGGCTGGTTACAAGTCTAACTCCCTATCCATTAGGCCACGACTGCCCCCAATATAATTTATTATTAACAATACAATGAACATTACTGATTCTTATTTGGCAGACCTTGGACACATCTTGTAAATACTGACATTTTGAGGGGCGCCAAAAAAACATCTGGCGACAGAAGAAGTTTGTCACTATGCTTGTGCAGAGTGAATTGGAGGTTGGTGTTACACAGTAACAGAAAAAAAAGTCTTAGTAATGGATTTAACTGTCCACAATGATGTAATAATTTGATTTGTTTATGTCTTATATGGTGTTAGACTGGTGCATCAGGATGACTGTTTGGACATAAATCTTTACCCACTCATAACTCACAAGCATCGAGTCGTGACTCGGAAGTGTTCTGTGTGTCATCTCTATATCAGCAGGTAAACAGTAAAATTCTAGAGCTTTTCAGCCATAACGTTTATTTATAGGTTGTTAAAAAGGCTTGATAATGTTTTTAATCAGCGAGATATTGACTAATCAACGCGGTCATACATAGACTTAGTTTGCATGATTCAATGAGGCTGGTGCTTATTTTAGTGAGACCATCGCTATGTAGTCTCTACCTCTTCTCAATGCCCACGGTGAATGAGGAACCACTTAACTGAAGTGCTAAGTCAATATAGTATTTAAAAGTAATAAAAAAAATATCATTAGGCATAATTCACTCATAGGGGACACATATGCAACGAAAAGTACGATACATACACATAATGTTGCACGGCGAGAGCCATACTTCTGATCACCTCTGTTGGATCCTGGTTTGACTAACTTTAGTCTCAACCAAGATGAACTAACACTGGCAGACAGGTCAATGCGGATAATCCAAAAACGTCAATAAAAAGAGCAGAAGATCATAACCAGGCAGCACACAGTCAAACACAGATAAACAGTCCAAGAGGGTACACGAGAAGACACAAGGAAATGATCGGGAAAACGCTAGGAAATTAACTTAGCACTTGCTTTTTGTAAAAGTACGGTATTTATGTGTGTGCTAATGATAGTGAATGGCCTGCAGCTGTGGGTGTGTCTAGGTGGATCGTGGTGAAGAAGTGACATCTGGAGATCAGGGCAGGAGCTCATCACTAGAAGATTAATCTAGATCTAAAATGGCTCATTTGAATTCTGCCAAAGACATTCAGAATATGTGTGAACCAATGATGACTAAAAGTAAGGGGTCTTTAGAGAATTTTTTGTTTCACAGACGTACTTGGTGATTTTAATGCCATGTCTGTGTGTTTCTCCCACAACCTCTGTGATAATTCTAGAGTCTGAATGCGATGTCTATGATATTCTTTTTCACAATATTTTCCTTGTGTGTTGTTATGCTCTTACCACACACACGTTTACTATATTTTGATATATAAAAGAAATAAATCAATGCAAATAAAGAGCCAGATCACGGATCAAGACTGGCTATTGTAATATCAGTATCACGTAAGATTACTTGCGTTCATTTCTACACTCGTTTACATATGTTTAAATTATCAAAATTAAACATGTGTTTACTACAAATAAAAAAAACAATAGTTAAACTAAAGTAACCACACATTAACATGGTTTTGCTATACTAGTCATTTAGCTTCACCATGGTATTTGTGATTATACTATATGTTATCAATCTGAATGACTATAGCAATGCACACATACAAGAGTGTATGATCTCTGTGATGCCTAGATGTACAAAACAGACCCTCTCACCTCTATAATAAACACGGATGTGTTAGCTTATCCGAAATTTAGCTGGCTTCTGTGGAGGAAAATGAGAGAGACATTAATTCCAAGCAAAGCGGAGTTCAAATGAAGTCCTTCATCCGGGCCGCTGATGAGTCTTGCCAGTGCTCCCTCACCGGTCAGGGCAACCAGGGCAATGCTGTTCCGAGATCAGGACGCTTGTTCTCTAATTTGCAAGTTCTTTAATTCCCACTGTGAGATCTAGAATCTAGAATCTAAAAAGAAAATTTTGGAAATCACATTGTATGACTTTTTTTTTTTTTTTTTTTTTTACAATTTATTAGGGAATTACTGTTTCAAATAAGTATTTTATTACTTGCTTGTCAGCTAGATTTCTGACCCTCAAAGACATGTTATTTTGTTTTTAAATAGTCCAGCTACACTCTGCTCATGATTCTAAATTAGTAGCACCTGTACACCCAACAATCAGCCGAAGTCTAAGTAGCAACATGGGCAAAACCAAAGAGCTGTCAAAGGACACAAGAGACAAAATTTTAGACCTTTACAGAGCTGGAAAGCGCTACAGGGCAATTGCCAAGCAGCTTGGTGAAAAAAGAACAGCTGTTGGAGCAATTGTCAGAAAATAGAAGAGGCTAATGATGACTGTTAATGTCCCTCGAACTGGGGCCCTATGGAAGATCTCTCCTCGTGTGGTATCCATGATGCTAAGAATGGTGAAGAATCAGCTCAGAGCTGATCAATGCCGTGAAGAGAGCTGGGACCATAGTTTCCAAGGCTACTATCAGTAATACACTAAGACGTCATGGTTTAAAATCTTGCATCATGTCCAGGCCTGTCTGAAGTTTGCCAGGGACCATCTGGATGATCCAGAGGAGTTATGGGAGAAAGTCCTGTGGTCAGATATAGAACTTTTCGATCTTAACTCCATTCGCCATGTTTGGAGGAAGAAGAATGATGCGTATCATCCCAATAATACCATACCTACATTGAAGCATGGGTCTTGAAGCATCATGCTCTGGAGGTGTTTTTTAAAAAAGGGACAGAACGACTGCACTGTAATAAAGAGAGGATGAACGGGGCCATGTATTCTGACATATTGGGCAAAAACCTCCTTCCCTCAGTCAAAGCATTAAAGATGGGTCATGGCTGAGTCTTCCAACATTACAATGACCCAAAGCACACAGCCAGGAAAACCAAGGAGTGGCTCCATAAGAAGCATATGAAGGTTCTGTAGTGGCCTAGCCAGTCTCCATACCTTAATCTAATTGAAAATCTTTAGAAGGAGCTGAAACGCTGTGTTGTTCAGCAACAGCCCTGAAACCTGACAGATCTAGAAAAGATCTGTATGAAGGAGCCAAAATCCTGCAGTGTGTGCAAACCTGGTGAAGAACTACAGGAACCGTTTGACCACTGTAATTGTTAACAAAGGCTTCAGTACCAAATATTATTATTTATTTTTTTTGACTCAAGAGATCAGCTACTTAATTGACACAGTAATTCCCAAATAAATTGTAAACAATATGATTTCCGGATTTTTCTTTTTAGATTCTGTCTCTCACAGTGAAAATGCACCTATGCAGAAAATTGTAGACCCCTCCATGATTTCTAAGTAAGAGAACTTCAAAAATCACAGGGTGATCAAATACTTATTGACCTCACCGGATATATACAAGAAGAAAAGAAATAGAACTCAATCCATTACTTGCATATTACGAGCATATGACGCCATGGTTGCATTGCCGAGAAGTCATGAAATTACTAATATAATACTAATAGAGTGTATATCTGGGACGTTCTTGGGATTATCTTGTTACTTTAGGAGGATGTACCCACGATGCATTAAACGTTGTGGTTACATTGCCTATTGAGCCACAAAATTACCAAAGATTATTAAAATGTACATAACTGTTATGTTGTGTGTTACCTGGGATGACATGAAACACAGGGATCTATAGAGCAGCTTGTTTTGTTTAAGTCACAAAATTACATTAAAATGGTCTCATAAGCATTGTCGTTTTTCCCTAAACAAAATTCAGGAGATTGAAAAGTTAAACAAATGATGATATTCAGTGAGGTAATATATTCCTGGTGTGGAGTAACGTCTGCCGCAGTTGCAGATTTTTTGTTCTTAATGTAAAATAATTAAACATTAGATTATGAATATTGTCTAAAAAAAGTCATGGAAATGTATTGATAAAAATGTGTACAAACCCTGATTAGAATTTTCTTTTTGGTCTAAATATTAAAAATAATGTATTATTTATTAAACTATTAATATATTGATATTTAATTGTTTGTATTTTAAAAGGAAGTTGTTATATCTTTGCATGCCAGGTGGATTACAACCAGTGATGCTCTTGCCCCCACGGACCCCTGCCTGTTTTGTGACCAGTGCTTTCGAATGTTTCATTATGATGATAAAGGAAACAAACTAGGTGATTTCCTGGCCTATGCTTATGTTGATCCAGGCACATTTAATTGATCCTAAACTTAAAACATACTATTGTTATATTGTTTGTAAATTGACTGTGACAATTATGTTATTCATTCTTTTTGGAATTGATTTCAAAAAAAGTATTTTGTGTGTTGAAAATCAGTTACCACAAACTTTTTAGCCTTTCTCGATTTGCTAATATTAATATATTAAATCAATTATCTGTTCATTGTTAAGATTTGAAAGTGTCAACTGTTGTAATATTAAAAGGTATTTAGGAATTAAATTATGAACTGGATACAGAATAATGTGTGTCTAATTTCACTGTGAATCAATCAAGCTTTTACGGACTCAGAAACACAATAAGTGAGAGACACACTGTGTTTTTACCATAGTTTCACTTTCACAATGAGATACAACAATACTAGAGTGAGAATTATAGGTCCACCTTTCTTGACGTAAACATTTAGGTGGTGTAATAAAAATTATCCTAAACAATGACGTAAAGATTTGGGAGCATTGAAACGAGCCATTTTAGGTTTTGCAGAATTATAAAAATTCAAGCTTCCTTCACGGGGGGGTACGCAAAGTTCGAGCTGGACACCGAGCTCTGCCCTTGCTAGGGTTCAAATAACTAGGACTTGAAGACCTCCCGGCTCACCCCCCGGACTGCACGCTGAACTCTCTTACTATTTATTATGAGTAAGTGCGAACTTGTGAAATCGACTATGCCAGTGGTTCTCAACCGCACTCCTGGAGGCCCCCCAACACTGCACGTTTTGCATTTCTCCTATGTCTGACACACCCGTTTCAGCTTTTGGAGTATCTAATAATGAGCGGATGAGCTGAAACAGGTGTGTTGATTAAGGAGTTCCTGTACGCAGGCAACACCATGACCTCCTCAGACACAATTGGCCAGTCGCATTTCTGGAATGGAGAGGTGCCATATTGCAATCTCCTCCTCATCAGAAAGTGAACTACCTACACTTTGTTGTTTTAGAATATTTTTAACAAGTTTACACAATTATATAATAATATAATAGAGAATAAGTTGAATTGTTCTTCAGGGGATCTATAGCGATAGTATAGCTGACAATTTTATCTCTAATATTATCGATCTTGGAAGTAAAGTATTTCAAGTCATCACTGCTGTGCCTTTGGGAAATGTCAACAGCTGTTGATACTTTGTTTTTCATTAATTTAGCTACTGTATATAATAAATACAAATATAAAATTTGCAATTGGGGCAATGGTAATGAGCCAGGGCAAATGTTCTGCAGGGCAAATGGCAACGACGTAATATTTTGTCTGTTGATGAAGCACAGTAAAAAAAATCAGGAAAAAACTACACCAAAGCATCAATAGAAATCAATACTCAATAAATTTGAAAAAAATACATTTATAGCCAGATGATTGCATAACTAGGTACAGTAACTTTGAAGTCTTTATTTAAATAAGCACAAATTGTTTCAGAACAGCAAGTTTATTTTCAGGAAATTATGTATGACTGTGTCTGAGCCTCTATAAATATATTACAATCACAGTAAAAAAAAGTAATAAACCTACTTTGGAAATGTTTGCCTTTTTTTTAAATGACCATGACTTTGTCTGAGCCTCTAAGTAAGCTACAGCTAGAGTAAAATAAAGTAATGAACCTACCTTGGAATACAACTGCCCTTTTTAAATGGCATTCCCATTGTTTCTTGATTTTTTTCAGGGTGGTTGGTTTCCGGGCAGGACATAAACAGCAGTGATACAGTGTACAACATGATGTGCATTGTGGCACCAGAGGGGTTTTCCGAAACTAATAATATTGATTGATGCATGTGTAAGAGCAGGATAGAAGAAACTAGTTATACATACACACATCAACATACACACACATATACATATATATATATATATATATAAATATACGCACACACACACATATAAAATGTCACTCAAATGTAATAATCTGAATTGAGAATAGTAGGAGCAGGACAAAATATCAAATGTGGTGCTTTACAATACGTTTCTCACTACCTGTTTTGCTAATAAAAACCACATTTAATTGTGTAATTCATTTTAGTTCTAAAATCAGTAACACAACAATCACTTCCACTAAACTATACAGTAAGCCATATAATTAACTTACAAAAGCATATATACCATTCTGTTCAGTAGTTTAGCTTACTTTAGCTGTATTTAAGTCAGTAACGGAGTGGTTGGCTAGTTAGGCTAACATATACAGTTAATGTAACTCTTTAAACCCAAACAGTGAGCAGCGAACATGTTGGCAAACATAATTTCATATATCAGTATACAATTCTAATTAAACGTATAATAAGCACACACAGATACACATTTGCACTTACAGCAATGATTCTTCAATGAATTCAGAAGTTATTCTCAATCCAACATTACCATTACCATCCCACGCAGGTTGCACGCAGGTTGCAAATAGCGCAGGTACTGGAGAGTGAAGGTGTTGATTGCAAGTGACATAGCAGGTACCTGAGAGTGCAGGCATAGATATCTATACTGACTAGATATGCCTTGGGCCTCTAAGCATACGTCAACATTGCCGCCATCTTGTGTCGAGGATCTGAATGAAGCGCATTGATGTAATAGAATGGTAAGATGTTGGAAATTTGTCCACACAGTTGTGTCATTGTAGTCTGTAAAGTTATTTTGCTCGACAAGTTCAT
>JAUMHP010039546.1:0-11445 GCA_032361065.1 Enteromius trimaculatus | reverse complement strand
ACAACAACATGGACAGGTAAATGCAGACCTTTGAATACAGTGTTCCTAATCTCTGTATAAAACTGTATAAAAATCATTGTCACGTCTGCAATTACAGTCACCAGAGATCATCATCACAACATTACTAATGAAAGCCAGATTCAACACAATTGATGGAGACAAACATCATGGAATAAAGACGCTTACTTCAACTTAAACATCAGTCAGTTTGATATTCTTCTGAATTTCTCCGTCATTCATGATTCCATTCAGTTTCACAATATTGGCATGCTCATATTAAAAGCACGCCTTAAGGAAAACATGTGCTACTCACTGTGACTAACACCTAAGGATATAAATATATATATATATACTTTTGTACTTAACATTAATAGAGCAAAAGATTAAGTGTGAAAATAAATTATTCAAGTTGTTTATTTTGTTTAAAAATCTTACCCCACACATTTTACAAAAAATTAAGTTAATACTTGTTCAAAACAACCACTTAAGCAAAGTTTGTACTATTTTCTGCTTTTTTAAATCAAATAATAATAATAATAAAAATACCATCATTAAAACATTAATATAAAAATATGTGTTAAAATACTAAAACAAAACCATCATTTATTTACTGTAAGTAAAGATTCTGGAAGCATTGGAAGATATATAATAATGATTATATTTGTATATCTATCCCTGTAAAAAGTATTATATTAAAAATATATTTATGTGATAAGTATAGTTCAAATCTATGAACATATTTACTGAATTCGACTGAGACTTTCATTTTTTTCAGACCTGACACAACACTGACACATTGACAGTAACATTGATACTAAGAATCTTTATATAAAAGCATTAGAGATGATTAATAGAAAGTTTGATCTGTTTGTTCATTTGGTTTCAGATAAAACAGGAGCTGGTCAAGTACGGTCTGCCAAACTGCATCAAGCTGAAGTTGAGGGAACTGCAGAGGATAAAGACCTGATTTTAGGAAAAGCAGCAAAACCGGTTCATTCAGCGTCTGATTGAGGTGAGATCAGCAGAAGTCCGCTTTAACTCTCACACAGAGCTCGTAGGCCGCTCTGCGCATGTCAAAACACCAATAACTATACTCTAACAGGGGCACTAATTACGTCAATTATATTATATAATTTTTTTAGGCTACAGAGATAAGAAGTTAAAACAAAACAGGAATCTCCAGACATCTATTCCTGATCAGGGCTGGGGCATCCGATGAAAACTTCTCCACTTATGACACACACATACACAGAGAACACTTATCCTGTCTACAAGGTGGCCCATAGCTCTGACAAGAATCTTCTCAGAGTTCAGCTCGGAAAGAAGGATGTTCTATTTTTGTTGCAATGGATACCTGCATTTCATATAACTATTATTACTACAGACCAAAAAGAAATAAGGAAATGATATTATCATGAAGGATGTGATAGATCAGCAGTCACTCATTCATAAGTGGTTGTTAAAACAACAATTCAAGCTCATGTAAAAAGGCTGCTGAAATCATCAAACATGCACAGAATGAGGATAAAACAGAAACAGATATCCATCTTCTGAATGAAGGTACTTCCCCTTAATGAACTCACAAGGGTGAACAATTCCAGATCAAGAGATTGCTGAGTGATTCCATGTAAGATAATATTTCTAAGAATTTCCTGTATTAATGTGTTCTCTCACAGCATGCCCTTTTAATACGGTTGGCGTTTTACTTTACTTTTTTTATTTATTGTCACTTTTGATAACTTGCTGTCTTATGACATCAGGATGAGTTTGTTCCTCTTCGAGAATCTTGTTGCCATACAGTAACTTTAGCAAAAAAAAAACCCTACCTGATCTCACTGCAGAAACATTCCTTGGTGTACTTTTTGGCAAGACAGGAATACGTAGAAAAAGTGCATATCACTGCAATAAGTACCCATCACATATCACTAGAGGCAGTAAAACTAATGTTCGTACAAGAATTCGTACTTGAAGAATATCACGTTACACACATGCTATAAGTCTGACATGTGCTTGGAATTGAACTGGAAATTAGGAGCTCCGGTTTGAATCCCGTGTAACTACGGTTCGACAAATCTGTGTAAAAGGCAGTTGAAATGACACGGCTGCATCAACAAATGATTTTTATAGTACTTTTCCATTTGTTAACACTATCAGGTAGATTAAGGGTTGGATTTGATGTAGAGCATATTTTCAGCATGACAAAGCTTTAACGTTTAGCAACAGATATTTCAATTCTGAACCGCTGCAATACTGACCTATATCAACATAATAAAAACCTGTGTTTCAGCGCAACTTCTCTCTTTTTTTGACTTTTCTCTTTGAAACGGCAGGGAAAACTACAGTAAGGTACTGTACGTAGAAACAGTGTTGCACAAAAAAATACATATTTTTATGAGACCAGGTTGTAAAACTGTCTATTCATATTCAAAAGTTTATGCTTTGGCTACCATTTAATGAAGTCAACATATAAAAGCCACTTAGGGCCTTTGGTTACTGCCATGTTTAAAGGAGCACTTAAGGGGATTGTTGAGAGTGTGGTCTACAGCACTTGACAAAGTGATTCCACTTGTTGCATATGATCATAAATAAGTGTGAATTGTGATCCCCAGTTAACAGAAATGCTGAAGAGTATTAATTCTTTTTAGGTGAATAATAATGGAAACCTCTTATTTACCCAGGCTTCATCAGAATATACTCCCTATTTGTTTCCTGCTAACACCTAGTCAAGATATAATTGCTGGTCTCTGGACTGATCTTGACAACCGTGTGAAAGGTGTTGTTTCATATCATTAGTACATTAACGGAAGTGTTCTCACAAACACCACTCAGAATATAAACGCATATTTCCAAAATCTGAACTTCAACGCTTCTTGGGTCTTTGTCACAACATGGAATGAAGTCGCTTAACCAACACAATAAGACTGATGTTCTTCTGAAATGGGATTTTCACTTTATTCACATTTAATTTTAAAATACTTAACTCATTCGACCACGAAAACAGTGACAGAGAAAATAAATACAAAAAGTAAAAATATGTTTTATCTGTCATCAGTGCTCAAATAAAATAATATTCAGTCAAGCAAAAATTAATTAAAGATCAGAACAGACATTTGCAGGACACATTGTTAGTGGTTGTCATTTCAGGCAGTAATTATTCCTTTATTCTGATGAATTATGGAGCTGTAACAGAACATCCAGTGCAGGTAAAAGAAACAGTGCATCAAGTTGAAGTTAAAAAAAAAACTGCAGAAGATTTTTCATTACACTGTTGTACACATTTTTGACACCTTTTTTGTGTGTGTGTGTGTGTGTATCAACCCTGCAGAAAAAAACCCCAGCTACCAAACCCGCTTGTTCAAAACTATTCTAAATATTTTATTTGTGGACAATCACAATAATAACAGTGTAAATAAAGGGAAAAAAATGGATGCTGCTTTCTTAAGAGCGCATTAATGAACTGAAATTCTTCATATAGGTTGCTACTTGTTGCAAGTTTTTTTGTCTTTCGTTCTGTACATTTACTTTTTATTTAGAAAAATATATTTTGCATATGGGCCTATTTATTCATTTTTTCTATAGCTTTTTTATGTGTGTGTGATGTGACCATCCATGTGAACCCCATGTTCTGATGTTTATGCTGCTTTTTGGTATAAAATTAATCCCTGAAATCAAATTTAGCTGTTTTTAATGTGTCACAGACATGTATCATGTAAAATTTAAAACATTTCCTTTATTACTATGTTCTCTCACAGCATGCACTGGGGAAGGTTTAATACGGTTGGCATTTATTTGCAGCATTTTATTTATTTATTTATTTATTTAGTTTAAGAACTTGCTGTCTTATGATCTCAGGATGAATATGTTATTTATAATCTTGTTGGCATAACTTTGTTACATGGCTAGAAAAATGTCTAATAATGCTGTTAACTTTGATGCTTTTTCTACCATTTAATGAAATTAACATATTAAGGCCTTCTGCTACTGTCATTTGTACTATGGTTCAGAGTACTTTCTGCATTTTTCTTCATTCGACTTAATACTTTTAGTTCCATGAGTCATATAGCTTGGAGTTACATTCTAAAAAACAAGCTTTTGACAGATGTGATAAAGCTGTGTCTGAAAACTATGTGCTGTTGATAGTTATGCCTCACTATATTCTTAGTCTGAAATGTAAGCATGTTTAGAATTCTGAAGGATCATGTGACACTTCAAATTTCATTAGCTTTGAGTTTTGATTGTGTTGAATTATGGTGATGTCACAATGATAAAGTACCTTGAACGTATTCTAAGCTTCATTCTCTGTGACAAAACGGTGCTGTTAACTGTTTTTTTAAATGTTTTTAAATGATCACATGACACTAAATAATCAGCATTTTAAAATACATTACAATAAAAAAAAGGGTTTTTTGTTTTGATATACTGACCAGTGACCAGTTTCTGTTTCTCACACAAATAGACACACCTGCATGCCCCCCCATGCAGGAAGGTGCGGAACGAGGCAGAGAAGGGGAGGAGGAGGGGTCCTCCGAAAATTTGTTTATCAACAATCACTTCTTTTAAATTTCATTATATCTTATTCATTGTTGTCTGAGACAACAACACAAGAATCAACAGTTAAGATTGGTAAACTAAAGGTCCCCTTATCGAGTCGATCTCTCTCTTGTATGGGGAAAACCCTTTTCCTCGAAATACTGAAGCCTGATTGAAACACACTATTGTTTTGCAATGGCCAATGGCGTCAGAGCATTCGCCTGATTGGTTGGCATAACCACTAGCCTATATAAGTGATGTCGGGCGCCAAAGTATTTAGAATCTTTTTCCTTCACTTATAGCCTGTTTTTGCCGTTGACATACGCAACTTGAGTGGAAAATGTGAGAGCGATCCCCTCATGCGTTCCAGCGGAGCTCAAGAATTTGGAAAGTCTCTTTGCTGCATTTGTGGTGGGCCCATCGACTTTCCAGACGCGCATGTTGTGTTTGGGTTGCACCCATGCAGAGGCGGCATTAGAAGGAGCGAATTGTCGAGTCTGCGTAGATTTGTCAATCAAGATCCTTCGCGTGAGGCTGGCCGTTGTGCGAAATGGTGGCCCACTGGATCCTGCGTCTCCCCCGCCTGCCGCCCTGGAGCCGCGGACCGGCAGACTGCAGATCACCCCTTCTGAGGGGCAGACGTCAGCCCAACGCCCAGATTGCCCTCACACACCTGAGCCACTGCTTGGCTATGCTGACGAGAATTCCCGCTCTCTGGCAGAAGCGCGGGGAATGGTCTCCTTCGGCAGTGATGAGGATGATGTTATGTCCACCAACGCCTCTAATCCAGATGCCTGGTCTGAAGAGGTTTCTTCGGAGGCTGGAATGGATGTCCCCTGAACAGCCGTCTAGACGTTGGATGGATGCATCTTTCCTCGGCGTGAGCCGCCAAGTGGATGCACCCCAGAGGCCCGCCCTTTTCTTCCCTGAGCTCCATGAGGAGCTCATGCATTTGTGGCGCTCTGGGGGCCGCATCTGGCCTCCATACGATGGCATTCCTGAGATCCCTGGATGAAGAAGGCCCTGACCCAGAGACACTTAGGAAATTGCGGACAGTCTAAGAAAGTTGCCCAGGGAATTGAACGTAACATGGGCAGCCTCGTAGTTCTGCAATGCCACCTTTGGCTGACTCTGACGGAAATGCGGGAGGCGGAGAAAAGGCAGCTGCTCGATGCCCTCTTTAGCTCATATGCTGGTCGTGCCCCGCCAGCAAACAGCCCTGTCTAATCCACCATTTGAGCCGGCTGAGTCTAGCAACATCAAAGTGCTCTCATGTAAGATGTCGCTCCCGCGAGTAGGTGACTTGCATGCCCTATCAGTTAATAGCGCGTGTATGCAATTCGGCCCAAATGTTCAGACTTATGCCCAAACTCAGCTACACACCTAAAGTGCTCTCAACAACTTTCAGAGCCCAGGTTATCACTTTTCAAGAGTTCTGCCCTACCGACCTAAACACAGATTTAGTCTCACGAAAGTGCACCCTGTGCCCCGTTCGTGCGTTACGTGCTTATTTGTACAGAACTAGTCAGTTTCGAACTTCAGGGCAGCTTTTCGTCTTTTTTGCGGGAGCCAAAAAGTGCAACTCACTATCGAAGCAGAGACTGTCTCATTGGATTGTGGATGCTGTGCGCCTGGCTTATGACGTCCTCATGGGCCTGGGCTAAGGGCATGTCTATTCAAGATATATGTTTCGTGGTGGGCTTGTCATCTCAAAATACTGTTGCGAAAGTTTATAATTTGGACATTCCCTCGTTTGCACCTCACGTTCTGTCAGTGCATGAGGAGAATGCTGAGCAGTCATTGGATGTTCGAGTCACCTAAAGACACGCCCCAGCCTGGTGTGTGCTTCAATGGATGGTTTCGACTAGGTCGTCTAGTGAGACTGTTTGACATCATGTTCGTTCTGTTATGTCAATTAGTTAATCACCAAGTTATAAATTAAATTAGTAAATATTATCCCCCTATCTATGCCCACTTTTTCAAGCCGGCTATGTTTTTCAAGCACCAACATGTTTTGCTGCCTCATTCCCAACCATATTACACCATCTCAGTGTTGTTTGTATGTGGGTAGGGAGATGCTGGATGCGGTGGCGTCATGCTGGCTCACTGTCAAAAGCTGCAGCTGAGTGTTTCAACCAGGTCCTATAACCAACCTAGAGGGGAGGGGCAACCGCGCTGACCATACTACAGTCACCTCAGTGCCATGCCTCCGTTTTTTTGGCTGGACAAGAGTTTTTCCCATGGCGGGGTTTTATAAGTTCCCCATACATAACGTCGAGAGACTGACTCGATAAGGGAACGACTCCAGTTACTCATGTAACCTCAGTTCAGAGAGGAGGGAACGAAACATTACGTAGATTGCCGTGTAGAAAACCCTCCTCACAAACTCAACAGCTCTTGTTCAGTCAAAGATTCTAAATACTTTGGCACCCGACATCGCTTATATAGTGGATATGCCAACCAATCAGGCAAATGCTCGGACGCCATTGGCCATTGCAAAGCAATAGAGTGATTCAATCAGGCTTCAGTACTTCGAGGAAAAGGGTTTCTCCATATGAATGTCTCGTTCCCTCCTCCTCTATAAATTCCATGAATTCTGAGGATTATTAGGTTAGGTTAGTTTGAATAATTTGTCTGATGTGTATCACTGCCAAATCAATGACATGGATAAATGAAAGGATTTTCATGTCTCTACATTTTTCCAAAAATGTGTTTTTAGGAAGCTGAATGACACCATTCCTTGAAAATATTATTATTATAATTTTTCTTTTTTTTTTTTGGTGACTTTGTTATACATGTACTTTTTAAGCACTGCAGTTTTGTAGTATATTAAATGTCTTTTGCTGATATTTGCAATAGACAGAAGTAGCGTTATACAATTAAGCAAAATGTTTTAGTCACTTCGGCATCTGATATGAATTAACTGGTGCATGTGGAGTAAGTAAAAAACAGTAGAACAAAAATAGTGCTGTTCATTCTGAGCTCACTTTAAAGTAATGTGAATACAGAAGGTTTTCTGGTTTTGTGACAGACACTTGTCATATCACCTAAATCTAAGGTTTTGTAAGTTGCTGCCAGTGTTTTTTTTTTTTCATTTCAGGGAGTGTTCTGGCCTTGAGCAAAGTCAGGGACAGAATAAAAACCACTGCAAACTTCCTGTTAACCCACAGCAAGTCCAAGAGCAGTCGAAGCAGTTATCTGGGGTTAGTGAAATCATTTTCGTGGATTCTTCATTTAATTGGATTTTTCCTTTCTGTGTTTCAACTTTGAATGATTCCAGAGTTACAGTATCTGATTTCAATAAGGGGTTTTCAGAAGATATATTCAAAGTTTAGCTGGATTTACAATAATGCATGATGCATTAATATAATGATGCATGATATAAATTAATAATACTGTCTGTTTACAGAAGAGGGGGTTTTGACATCATCATTATCATGAGATTGCCTCTGGTTTTCAAACCTCTATTGGTGCTCACATCAATTCTGTTACTCTGTAAGTTTCTGTTTATTGTTTGTCTTAAAAAAAATACACAAATGTGAGTTAATCATTGATTCATAATGATGAAAGAGCTAATCATTGCTCTTTCTCTTTAACAGCCGGATCACAAACCACAGCAACAGCAGGTAATAGATATTTGTTCAACTAGAACCAAATCTGTTTTTCTTACCACTTAAAAAATGCTGCTTGAAAAAATGTGAATTGAACAAACCTAAGGAGTGAGAATCAGTGTGAAATAAAAACGTAGCTTTGAGTTTGCATATTATTGCATTATTGCTAGCTTATTGTTATAAAAAATTCGTCCATGTTTTTTTAATTATTATTTTTGACTTCATGAACCAAGTTCCTGTCTTACATATTTTCTTATTTTAAAAAAAAAATCCATAACAGGATATACAGTACTAGATTATTGAAAATTTAAATTAATTAAATGTCAATAATTGTGACTTCTAGGGTAGCATTAACATTAGTTATACAATGTGACTGAGTTAACTAGGCTTCAGAAGCCAAGAAATGCTAAAAATATGGTTGAGACATGTGAACGACATTTTTAATCATGCTAAAAACATACAAGTGGCATGCTAATTGTGCTAGAAATATGTTAGCAACATGTCAAAAAAGCTAATCATGTGAGCAACATGCTGATAGTTTATCCAAAAATCCTGCTGCATATTTTACTCCCCCTGGTAAAATACGGTCTGAGTTTTAAAAAAACGTATCCTGGCTCTTCCAAGCTTGGTAATGCTGGAGGACAGTGCCCATGATTCTGAAATCGGATATATCCGCAAGTACTGTGTCGTAAAACTAACCTATACGCCTGGGGGATTATCACATGTTCTCTAAAGCAAATCAATACGTTTTTGGAACAAAAATATTTCTAGCTTGATTCAAGTCAGAGGTCTCTGGGACGTGCATTCAGCAATTTAGGTTATGATTTAAAAAATATAAATATTTTTGTAAAAACAACCCCCATCGATCTGCTTTAGAGGACATGTGATAACTGCACTGAGCCTTGTAGGTTAGTACTTGCACTTCAAAATCATGACCCCTAAGCTTGGAAAAGCCAGGATAATAATAAAAAAACTAAAACCTCTGTCTGTTGTCTGAAAGAAGAAAGTCATATACACCTAGGATGGCTTGGGTGAGTAAAACATGCTGTAATTTTTGTTAATCATAAAAATAAATAAATAAAATTAAGTGGAAATCAGTGTGAAATGTAAATGTTAAATCATTCGTATTTTTCTGTTTACTACCAGCAGTATTCTACCCATTCGGTTCAGAAGCAGGAGACACAGTGAATCCTGCTGATGATGATGGAGGCTCTTCTGTTATTCAGTTGTTGAGTCCATTTCTGTTCTTTGGCCGCACGTACCAGCAGATTTATGTAAGAATTTGATTCCATTCTAAATGTGAGTGAGGAATTTATAATTCCATCTGTAATCAGTGATTCTGACAATATTTCTCATGTTTCAGGTGAATAATAACGGAGATCTGACATTTAACGAGACTTTATTTTCATATGTTCCCTACACGTTTCCTAACGGAAACCGAGATATAATTGCTGGTCTCTGGACTGATCTTGACAACCGTGGGAGAGGTGTTGTTTCTTATCAGCAGTACTCCAGTGGAAGTGTTCTCACAAACGCTACTCAGGATATAAACACATATTTCCCAAATCTGAACTTCAGCGCTTCATGGATCTTTGTTGCAACGTGGAATAAAGTTGCTTATTACGACTATACCAGCACAGTCAGTTTGTTTTAACCCTTTATTTGATTTCAAAATATATAATTGGCATGACTCACACCCAGGGAAAGAAAGTGACAGATATAATAATGATAGTAAATTATTATTACCAGCTTGTACGGCAGCAAAAATCAAAAAAGTTATTTACTACATTAAAGAAGGGCAGTACTAAATGAATATTAGGATTTTTTAATGCTTGGAGTTACAGAAATGGCTACTTTGAGAAAACACACACACACACACACACACACAAGGTTTGCAACAACAAAAGGTAGCAATTTTTACTAATTGAACTAGCAAATCTGTCTAAAAAAATAATGCAGCCTTATAAAGTCATTACTGTGTCACTGTAAATTGGCTTTTTTGAAAATGGTCATTTTGGACTCTAATCTACTGCTCATTTAATTTTTTTTTTAATTTAAAAATTAAATAATTGTAATATTTTCCCTTTGGTCATTATTCATATTTTTCTTCATTAGAAAAAACAAACAAAAAAAAACTTACATTTACCAAGGAAGGTTTTTGAAATTAGTTTGATTTGACATGGAATGACCCACAACATTTCTCCAATCTTTACAGGAAACATCTTTTCAAGTGGTTTTACTTTCAGGAGGTAATCTTACATTCATTCTGATGAATTATGGGGACATTGCAGAGACAGGACATCCAGTGCAGGTAACAGAGACTTATTTTCTCATTTAGGAATTATGCTTGTGTGTGTGGTATATTTGTATGTATGTTTTTGTTTTATTTATTTAATTTTCGTACAGGCTGGTTATGACACAATAAAGTCCACAGACTACTTTGTGATTCCTGGATCAAACAGCGGCAGCTCTATCTCAAACCTCAACATCTCTACTAATGTCGGTGTTTCAGGACGATGGGCCTTCAGGGTGGACACTGGACAAAACAACATTTATGAAGGTAAAGAGACAACTTCTTATTTCAATTAATATACACTAAAAGGAAGAGAAAAATGCTTGTCAAGGTAGTTCAGTTCATTTGTTTGTTCTTTTATTAATTCTTTCAGAATCCACCACACTGGCCACCACCACAGTCTCATTGGCAACATCGTCACTGCCACCAGGTATTAATGATGCAAATAAATATTTAGCCCAACCATTTCAATACGAAATGCATTAAGTGAGTTCATGAGGAATTTAATGGTGTTTATATTTATGTTCATTCAATCATTCATTCAGAAACCACCAGTAAGGTGTGGTGATAATGTAATAATGTAATAGTAATAATGTCACGAGTCAATCATTACATGCAAGTGCAATGTTTTTAAAGCTACTTTGCAGAATTAAGAACCTTTTTCTTAAACAGACTAAGAAAAATGTGACATTTGGTGCAGATGCTATATTTACAGTTGCAAGAAAAAGTATGTGAAGCCATTGGAATTATACAGATTTCTGCCAAATAGGTCATAAAATGTGATCCGATCTTCATCTAAGTCACAACAATAGACAATTGCAGTCTGCTTAACACCACACAAATAGTGATATGTTTTTATTTAACACACCATGTAAACATTCACAGCAGGCACGTGCAAGGGGGGGGGGGGGGGAGCGTAGGGTGCTTGAGCACCCGCCCTTTTCCTCCTGGATGCCTCAAGTGCCCTTTTGTTGGGGTTTATTTTTTTTTTTTATTTTTTATTATTTTTTT
>JAUMHP010039545.1:0-11465 GCA_032361065.1 Enteromius trimaculatus | reverse complement strand
CGAGTGTCCGCCGATATCAGCCATTTTACGCCGTTTCGTGATCAACACAATATAGTAACCCTCCAGAAACCGCACAAAACCTGAGAAACACAAAAGACAACGTGAACCGTGTGGGGTTTTATTTACACTTTACGGTCTTTAGTTAAGTACAGTACATTATATCCACGATTAATAAGATGAAAGCGAAAACACAAGAAAATAAATAAATGACAACATAAATTAATTCATTCAGCTGACATCAATTATTAATGGACAGTACTTTCGATTAAAAAGAATTATGTATTTGAATTGCACATAGAATTTTCATGCATTCAGTTTTTTAAATAATCTAATAAACTTAAATTGATGCATCTTTGTCATTCATAAAAGAGCTGGATGAGTTTTATCTTTTGTCTTCTCCAGATGTTAACTGATGGACTGGAGTGGTTGTGGATTATTGTGATGTTTTTATCAGCTGTTTGGACTCTCATTCTGACGGCACCCATTCACATCCAATAACTCATCCTGATCTCTGATGGCCTGAGGGGGAGGATACTTTCAGCAAATGTTTATTTTTGAGTGAGTTATTACTTTAAATGAGCAGTAAACAGCAATATTTCTGTTCTCTTTCAAGTTTAAAGTGCACTCGGAGACAAACACATGGCTCTACTGACGAGACGTGAGAGTATAATCAACACGCCACTTTTGTCATGAATTTATCAGGTGTGTCGTAAACACATGACACACACCAGTGTTCTCTACTTGTTTAGCACTAAATTTGCTCTTCTAATGACTTCCCTCAGCTAAAGCTGTTTAGAGGCATACAGAGGTTGCATAAGACACAATTTCAGTGACTAAGTCAACTTAAAGTGAGGTGTTGACAGATGTGTGTCAGCAGAAGTAGGTCACGACCTGCAGATCATCATCATCAGGGACTTTCTCACAGCGCCGGCCGTGATTGTGTGAAGAGACGCTGGATCTGACCTGCTGCTTCAGTCTGACACAATTCAGATCAGACCAAAAAACACAAGCCCGCTCAACCAGAAAACTGATGCTATTAGTAACTAAAACTATTCAGATTATTTTTGTTAGTTGAAATACTTAAACATTAATGCGTTGTAAAAGAAGTGCCAAAGACATGAGATTTGATTCCCACCGACTGCATGAAGTGATCTAATGTACAGCTTGAATGCATTTACAGCATTATCCAAAGTTAAATATAAATATTACATCAAAAACTTCATGAAAAAACAAAAGTTGAATTATTAAACACAAACTGACATAAATTATATATATATATAAAAAATAAAGCTGACAAATAAATAATATTACAAAAAAGACAAAAGGACAAAAGCAAAACATAAAAAATTAAAATACTAAAACTTAAATAAATCTTAAGCTGTACAAAATATAAAACATGACCAAAGATTGTAACTAAAATTGAATAAAAACAAATTAAACCTAGACTAATAAAAATCTTTTTAAAAATGACATAAGGGCATAAAACTATTTACAACTAAAATGTGCAAAAATAAATTACTTAAACTAAAACTGTATTTAATATAAATAAAAGCTAAAAAAGATACATAATTGTTTTTTTTTTATTTGACAAAAGCACATAACTTGACAAATCTTAAATACATGTGAAATAAAAATAAACAGGAGTATTAAAAAAATTATTAAAACAAAGAAAATTAAAAGGCAATACTTATCTATCATTATTGTTATTATTTACTATATTAAAAGAAATCCCAAAATTTAAAACTAATAAAAATGGGAAAGCACATAACAAAATTACTAAAACGAAATTGAATCCAAAGAGAAATATAAATTAAAAATAAACAATCAAATAAATAACAAAAGCACATAAAATGAACTAAATGACTAAAATAAGCCTAATATTACTAACCTAAAAGAAGCACACAAAATTATTAAAACTGATACTAAAATATAATTCAATAAATTAAAATGAGCAAATTCATTATATGACAAAAACAGTATAATAATAAAATGTAAATAATCCTGAAATAAGGCTGAGCAGACTGATGAAGAGGCTCCTGAGCTGGTTTCAGGCACTAAAGCTGCCCGCTCCAGACAGAATCTCTGCTATTTTTCTGATATTGTTGTGCTGTAAATCTCCAGCATCTCAAAGACACGTGTGTGGGTGGCGCCCTAGGGAGTGGTTTCCATAGCGACTAGGCATCTCAGGTAAAGTGTTCACCTGACCTTTAAAAAACACACGTGCCTGCGCTAAAACTACACCGCTATAATAACGGATAACTGCATTAGTGTGCTGCTAATTGCGGAGACGGGAGGACGAGACGAATAAACAAGGAAAATGAAACGTTGAGCAATCCAGGGGGGAGAAAAAAAAAGTGTCTTACCCACAATGCCGTGGGCAGAAACGGCTCTGGAAAGACCGGAGGATCCCTTCTGTCCAATCTTAGTGCGATTGCCAAGATCCAGACGACCCAGAAGCTCCCTCACTTCCTGCTGACTGTACACATGCTAAAACACACACACAATAAACATGAACATTTACATCGAAGCAAAACTTTGTAAAAGCAAAAGGTCCTTCACAGTGATGCTACAGAAGAACCATTTTACGTTCCACAAAGAACCATCTCTTTCTTATCTTCTTATTTTCTGAAGAAGCTTTAAAGAAGCTTTTGTGAAACAAGGGTTCTTTAGGTGTTAAAGGTTCTTCTATGGCATCGTGACACATTATTTGTTTTTAAGTCTGTATAAACAAGGAATTTCTATTGATCAATTAAATGTAAAGAAAGCAAAGAAGCAGGACATTTTATTTGGTTTAGAATGATATTTTTAATTTAGCAATAAATAAATAACTAACTAAACAATAATAATAATAAATATAATATTAAATGGAAACATAAAAAGAAAGAAGAAAGAAATAGACAAAACTATAAAAAGAAAAACAACTTCTTAAAGCAAAAATAAATAGTAAATAGTAATAATACATACAAAAAAAATGACAAAACCACACAAAACATCGCTAAATTTTAATATAAAGCTACATAGAAATAGAAAAAAATACATGCATAGAAAAAACCTACAACAATTACTAAAACTAGGATGAATTAAATAAAAATACTTTTCTTTGTAAAATACTTTAAGAATAAAAATGACAAAACCACATACCAAAATTACTAAAACTAAAATATGCTAGTTACAGCTTAATAAAAACATGGCTAAAACTAAATAATACATTTATATTATGCACATTAGGCAGCAGATATACAATCCATTAAATGGCAAAGGTAGTTTGTTTTATTCCAAAAAAAGTTAAAATAAAGCAATAAGCCCCAAGACGCCCTGGTTTACAGTGAATTTATAACAACTAAAGGATGTTGTTAGGCACGCCGCAAAGCAGAGTTAGCTGTTAAAACAAATCACTGTTAACCACGGCTTCAAGAGGCTAATCGCTTTTATAAAACACATTCTTTATACATACATATATAGCGTAATGCTTTTAATCTAAAAACATTATCCTTCCACCAAATAATAGCTGTGTCTCATTTCGAAGGATGCGCCCTCCGGAGGCTGCATACGTCATAGAGGCCGTCTCATTTCAGAGAAGCAAGTAGGACCTTCCAATGCGTCTTTCTTTCACAGGAATTCGGAGGATGCATGCAGTGTATCCTTCTCGCTGCTACAGATAACCCACAATTCTTTGCGTCGCCGTAACCGACCATGGTTTATATGACAGACGTAACGGTGAACACAAGCGAAGATGTGGTGTTTAAATGTAAATCTTACCTCAAATCTCCGCCGGTAAAAACGGATAAACTTTGTTCTTAATATCCTCCTTTTTTCTGTAACAGATGTCTGTACGCTGCAGCTGCTCAAATATTGAATAAAATAAAACAAATAAAAACATTCGTTTTTCAAATTTCTCTCCAAATTAATTGTACTTTTTTTTTTTTTCGTCTGTCTGTCGTTACTTCCTGTTTCCTTTTCCGTCCGCCCTACGAAGACCGTCTCGTTTGATTCCAAGCTTGAGGACACACCGCATACGCATCCTACAGAGGATGCGACCTCCAAAGGATACGACCTCCGGAGGGCGCATCCTTCGAAATGAGACACAGCTAATGTAGTTCCTCGGAAACGGTTGGAACGCAGTGGTTGCCGAGCAACACACAGATGTAAACACAGGAGTATGTTTGTTGAGTATTTTACAACAGCTTCGATCTTGGCGCGCAACCAATCAGAATCAAGGACCGGAACTATCTGTTTTATAATGTTATTTCCACAACAGCGAATATAAAAGAAACGAAACCGCTTGCAAACGCCATTTCTTGTGGACTTGTTTCTGAAGATCGTAAGCAGCTCACCTTATCATCAATAATGACCAGATCTCGCGGCTCGGTGCGGTCGATCTTCAGGACTCGGTGTTTCGTCTGAGCGTTATTACTGCCCACTAGAAAATACCTCTGACAAAAACAAAACAAAATTTTTACAAGCAACAACTCAAACGTATCAAATACATGTTTAAACATGTAATACTAATACAAAACAGACTTGTTCTAAACCGTTTTCCTGACAGACATGAGAGTTATCGAGTGTATATGAAGAAAAACAGCAGGGTTGAAGGCATTCTGTGTTTGGACGGATTTCCAGGTAAGACACATTAAAGACTCCCAGTGAAATGGACACACTGAGAACACAGTCGATGACACACTGAGGATCAAGACAGCCGGTCTTGTTCTGTGTTATTATAGTCTGTATTCGGTCCTGAATGACAGCTTTGCTCATAAACGCTCCCATCTGTCCTGTTCTGTGCTTTAAAAGACAGCATGAAATGAAAGGGACACAATGGACTCAGACTGGACTGCACTGTCTGCGTCTGCACTGCTCTGGAATCAGAGTTTTATTACTCAATATTGAGCAGAATATCATGCATGCTGTTAAGGAGTTTAATATTTGATCAGATGCATCATTTTTACCTGCAGTTTAGCGGAACAGATGTTAATGATTTGAGAATATTCATAAAGTTGCATTTGTCGCATTATTAAATAAACAATAAAACATTAATTACTTAAAAATAAAGCGGATTTGAAATGTTAAAAAAACTATGTAAGTAATGTAATGCATATCTACGTAAAAAATCCAATAGTGCAGCTAAATGATTAACCATGATAAATCACATCCAAAATAATACTTCTTTTTTTGTTTACATAATATACATATGTACTGTGTATATTTATTATGTATATAGAAATACACATTGATGCATGTATATATTTAAGGTAAATATTTTACGTTTATATATTAAAATGCATTTATATATAATATAAATTAAAGGAATATTAATACATACATGTACATATTTTCAAAATATGCATGCGCACACACAGATCTTATGTGATCAAAAAATTATTTTGGATGCCATTAATCATTTGACAGCAGTACTAAATGAATAATAAACTGCTGAATAAATAAATAAATAAAATTAATTGACTAATTACATTTTAAATAAATGAAAAAAAGAATAAATTATACAATAAATATAATCTATCTCGTGGTCAACAAAGAGTGTCTAGTAACTTCTAAAATATACAAATATACATACAAAAATTATGATTTTTTTTTTTTTTTTAAGTAGTCTCTTCAGCTCACCAAAGCTGCATTTATTTAATTTAAAATATTGTGAAATATTATGTAAAATAAGTGTTTTTATACCAGTTAAAATGTAATTAAAATTAATGGCTGTCATCAAAGCATCCTAATCCTTCAGAAATCATTCGAATGTGCTAATATGACTTGTATATTGTAATATTTCACAATATTACAGTTTTAGTGTCTGATCAAATAATCAGCCTTGGTGACCAAAAGAGACTTCTTTCAACAACAACAACAAAAATCATAATTACTCCAAACTCATAACCAGTACTGTACATATAAACTCTAATGTAAATAAATCAGTTTATTAGTAGTTGTTTATTGTCACCTGCAAATATTTGATCTTATATTATTAGACATACAGTACTTAACAATCAAGCACACTTTCACTTACACAAGCTAATCAATGGGTCCAGATTTTCTATGTTCTCATTATTGTAATCTCAATAACATTTAAACTGCATACAGTGGGCTACAGTAATGAGAACGTACTGGTGCATTTTGTGTTTTAATTGCCATGAAAGTAATGTCATAAGACAAAAACATAATGGTCTTAAAACAGACTTGTTTTTCTTCGTGCAAAAATATCAATTCCTAATATTTATTAAGACATACTATATGACTATAAGCAAACTATAAGCCAGATTTAATATCATCACTGACATCCGGTCTCTGTTTGGTAACAGACGAACACTGCCATCTAGCAACACAGAGAGACATTCACATCTGTGTGAACGCACAGACATACAGTCAGAAATCTCCTGAATTTATGCATATTTTCATATTCAAATATGCACAAGCTGCTGATCTGATGAACATGATAAGCTCCCCTGCATACGGAGCAGACCTTCATGAATCAAGTGTGACTTACGGCTCTGGTCTCGTAAAGCACTAGCTTCTGAACTCCTCGAATCACAGTCGCGTTCACAGGCATGATGACGCTTCAGTCCATCAGTCAACAAATCAATCAGCTAAACACACAGATCAGACACAGACATCAATCCAACAAAACATTGTCATCTGACAAAACTCCTCTATTATAACTTCAAATCAGGAAGTACAGACCAACTTTAGAACCATTGCAGAATTAGAAAAACCTTTAAAAAAAGTATTTTTTTTTTAATACTGCCTTGATTCCACACGATAGATGATACCTACTTTTACTTATTTTTCATTTAGTTTGCTCTTTAGAAGCTACATAAGATATTTAAATACCTCCTAAAACATTAAGATCATATAAGATATATATATATATATATATATATAAATACACTACCAGTCAAATAGGCTTTGAAGAGTTAATGTTATTGAAAGACTTCTCTTCAGCTCACCAAGCCTGCTTTTAGTGGACACAGCAAAAACAGTAACATTGTGAAATATTTTACTATTTGAAATAACTGCTATATATTTCAAAATGCAATTTATTCCTGTGATTTCAAAGCTGACTGGTTTAAAGAATCATTGCTAGGCAAAAGCATTTTCTTTCTCCAAATACCTTTTTCCCCCCAAATACAGATATTCAAGGAAAAAATCTCTTATTTTATATAGTAACAATATTTCACAATATTACTGCTTTTGCTGGTAAAAAACTGGTAGTGTATAGTAAAAATATTATTTATAAAGCATCGGTAATTCCGGTTATGATCATTTAATTTGTTTACAATTAAAATCTCTTGAGATATTTAAAACTTTAATTGATAAGAATTAAATAATATGAAACAATCTAATTTGAAAATAAGAAGAAACTCTGCTGAAGGAACATTTAAATGTTAATAACAAATGACAAACTGAGGAAGCTGTTGGTGTATGTCTATCTGGACTGCTTCCGGTCTTCGCGTTTTAAAAAATAAAACGGTTTCTGAATAACATTAATGGTATTTAACAGAATTCGAAGAAGAAGCGAATAAATAACACTTACAATCAGCAAACGCCTTCTTAAGTGTCGATATGTTGAGAAATCTTGTGTCCAAACGGAACGCTACATTGTGTCATGTGACTGTCACAGTTCAGCTGAGACGGAGCCTGTGCTGGGACAAAAGACACAAACGGAAACGCGATTTGAAATAATGAAACACCTGCTGCTGTGAAGAAGTGAGTACGCTTTCACATCCGTTTGCCCTTGTGTTAGACAGATAAGTTAATGACGTAGATGTTAATTTCTTGAAAGAAATACTACTGTTTATTAGGGGAAGAAATGTATTTTATATTTCTGAAGAAAAAAACATAGGCTGTGTGTGGGTGTCAGGGCGTTGCTAAGAAAGGCTGCGTTCACACAGCAGCAGCAGAATATGGTTGTCAATCCTGTATTTGGGATCGATAACTATATTTTCTTTACCGGTGTGAGTCTCGAAATGTCTCCTTCACACAACAGCTTTCAGAATTCTGTTAAGCATCCCCGCCTTCTGAATAAAATAGCCAATGGCTGTTTTGTAAAGTCAGTGCATCAAAGAAATTCCGGTTGCAATAGGAACATTTAGCATTCTGAGACAGGTGTCTAGCACTGCGCCTGCGCACTGACTGATCTCGCCTGAAAAATAAGCTTTTAATAACGCTATTTGAGCACAACAAACAACTTTTGTGTGGATTGTTTTTTTTTTTAGTTTTATTGTGTGTTGTGAAGACCCGGTCTGCGTCCCACTATCCATCCTTAATTTTAAGTGATATTTACAAATGTTCACAATTACTTGGGGCCTACGGTGGCCGAGAGAGCTCAACGCGCTGCAACTTAAGAAAACGCATGCAAACGGAAAAAAACGACAACACATTAAGAAAACCTCATCGGTTTGACAACACAGGCACTGCAAATTCTTGCAACACAACCAAACACAGAAACGCACTGCAAATAGCAAGTACCAAATGTTTTAGAAGGACGTCAAAAAGTGATGAACCCATCTGAGAGTAACTCTAGCTAACATAGCATTAAAATAATGTTTCACAGTTAAGTGTGTGACTCGTCAGATTAGTCTAATAATATCCAAAAGGCCGTATGATCAGGTTGTTAAAAATAAACAAAACAAAAAAAACATTTTAGCGACAACATCTCTGCTCTGACCAAAAGCCACTGAATAAATAATCAGGTCCAGATGGGTTGGTCACTTTTTGAGGTCCCCCTGAAACATTTCCGTTGTGGTCTGTGCTGTTTGCAGCACGTTTCTGTGTTTGCAGCGAGGTTGCGCTGTGAGAATTTGCAGTTTGCTTGTGGGGTTTTTTTCTGTTTGCATGTGTTTTCTTAAGTTGCAGCACGTTAAGCTCTCTTGATAGGGACGTAGCAAGGTGTATCACAGGACAAATGAATATAGACATGCAGTTTTCAGTGTTTTAGTATTAACAGAACCTCAAATATTTTCCATGTAGGATACTCATGTTCTCGTTCGAGTAGTCAAACAATCCAAAGAAAACAAATTTTTACAATTCATGTACAAAATAAGATCGTATGAGCATTAAAAATGTGAGCAAAACGTCTCTATGTGGCAAACAAATGAATCTTCCTCAGAAGAGACAAAAACAGCAACTCACTGTAAACGTACTGTAATCACGCTTTTTTGTGAAAGGTGGATTACCTCATTTATCTGTTGTTTGACCATATTTCATATTTGAGTAATGTTGTGATTTTCAATTATGTTGAATTATGCTACGCCATATCCAGCCTCTGCTAAATTGATTGACATGACATAGACATGAGAGTAATGTACTGAATCATTACTGTTTATGACATTATACAAGCTATTTCAAAAATGCCATGGTAGTGCCTACGCATGTAGATCCTTTCTCTGTGTCATTATAGCTGTGGTGTGATCTCCGTTATTTTATTACTTTTTTGTTATTAGCGATTTTTACACTTCATAGTTGCTGTGAACATTATAGGCAGTTACTATAGAGATGCAGTGCTCTTCGGTTCCTGTAGGTGTCGCTATGTGTCAACGCATAAATCTATATATAGAGTCTGATTTGTACAGTGTTTTTTGGGTTTTACTGCAGTTAACTTCACTTTTGAGTCTTAAAGGCGCATTTTACGCAGTATTCAGTGGCCGTATACAAGTACAGTCAATTATTATACTATCATCTGTACAAGAGAGTTTCAAATGCAAAACCATACAGTTTTTATTTTCATCAAAAGCTTTTTGCAAAACACAACACACACTTCTCAGAGTAGCACAGACGAATCTAGATGTTTGCAAATGTTTGCTTTTGAGATATGTTTTTGTAATATTATTGACAGTGCTTCGTTTAGCAAGAGATGTGAGGCATTTTGCATCTGTGTGTGCAGTTCTCAGATTTGGGTGTAAAGATCTGAAAATGTGTAGTTTGTGAAAATCTTGCTGAATTTAATTAAATATTAAAATGTAGTTTATTTTTTGTAGTTCTGTCAAAGATTAATCACAATCAATCACATCCATGATAAAAGTTTTTGTGTACATAATGTGTGTGTGTGTGTGTGTGTGTGTAGTACATTAGTATAAATACAAGCACATGCATGTCTATATTTTGAAAATATTTCCATGTATATACATTATTTATATTTGTATAGTTTTATATATAAATATTTAATATAAAAATATAAAACTTTTATTAAATATAAATATTGTGTGTAGGTATATATACATAGTATGCACACATATTTGTAATTATTTAATAGTTTATTTTAATTCTAACTATGGCGTTACTAATACTAAATATGGCGTTAATTTTTCTAGTTAATTTTTTAAATATGACATAGATATGATTTGCATGCTTATTTTTTATACATTTTGGGAAATTAAATGCACATTTTATCCAAGGAATGAATGAGAAAATGAGATGCATGTTCAAACATATTGTCCCTCAGAGACTAACATGGACAGGCCCTGGACACGCTTGAGGTTTAACTAGTTCCTCTCTGCTGTATCCTGGCTGTTATTTTGACAGCATTATCACTGAAGGAGAGATAAGTTGTCTTGGGAATCGGCGTGGCGCCGCTGTGTCCCTCCCTCGGTCAGACAGGCATCCCGGGGTTTGTGTTGGCGGCACCCCAGGGTTCTGGGAAGTGTCCTGTTAAACCACTGAAAGCCCCAAAACTCCAGCGCACCCTTACTAGGGTCCCTTCGCTTGCATCGCTTTTCAAGATCACTGATTGCATTTCTTTTTCCTTGTCTAACTTTCTTCCGAATCCTACAGTTTTCCTGTGCTAAGCAAACACATTCTGTCATCCCAAAACATCCGTAAAGATTGATCTGTCCCGCACCGTTAGATTGACTCCAGATCCACGATGTTTGTCGACAGCGGAAATGTTTATTGCTCAGAAGCTGCTTTTTAAAATTCATGATACTTGAAGGAAAAGCTGCTAAAAATGTACTCTTGATGAGTTTGTGTCTTCATCAGATCTGAAGTGTGTGTGTGTGTGTATCTCTGAATCAGTGTCTCAGTAATGCATGTGAATGGGTGCCGTCAAGATGAGAATCCAAACAGCTGATAAAAACATCACAATAATCCACAGCACTCCAGTCCAGTTAACATCTGAAGCAGACAAAAGATCAAATAAATCCATCAAGTCGTTTTTAACTAAAATATGAGTCCATAAAAACTCTTCCTTTAGTGAAAAAGGACATCAGCTGTTGTCTCTCACATCAGAATCCAGACACGTATTAGTTTAGAGCTGTTTTGATCTGTGCAGATTTATCTCCTGATTCACACCAGACCCCTTTTTCACTGAAAGAAGAGTTACTATGAACTTATATTTTAACATCTCAATGCTGGATGAGTTTGATCTTTTGTCTTCTCCAGATGTTAACTGATGGACTGGAGTGGTTGTGGATTATTGTGATGTTTTTATCAGCTGTTTGGACTCTCATTCTGACGGCACCCAT
>JAUMHP010039544.1:0-11466 GCA_032361065.1 Enteromius trimaculatus | reverse complement strand
TCCGCCCACTCCCGTCGGGAACCTGGAGAAGGGCGGCGCTGAAGGATGGGGGAGGCGATGATTGGCCAACGAGACCGGCTGCCTCGTCACAATATATATTTATTTATGTTTAATTTATATATATATATGTTTAATTTTCTTAGACATATAGGTGCATGTGATTTATTTATATAAACATAAGAAATATGCACAGTAAACACAGATATATTATGCAAACAAAAACTTATTTTGGATGCATTAAATCATGATGATGACATTTATTTACATATTTTTTAGATGTGTCGGAATAGTGTTTTTTATATTTAGGCATTAAATTAGCCACAATCTCTCTAGATATTGCCACTGGCCAGCTAATATCATTAGAGCACTAGTCATAAATGCAGAAATGCAATTTGTAATGTTTTTGTCATCTTTTGTTATTTCTTTATAGCGTGACGGTGACAGAGAGCATATCCACCTCAGTGGTGACCTCCAGCGGGACGGGCGAGGGGGACGATGAGGAGCAGGCCCTGTTGGAGCGCCTTGCCAAGAGAGAGGAGCGCAGGCAGAGGAGGATGAAGGAGGCGCTGGACAGACAGGAGGAGCTGGACAGCAGCCAAACCTCCAGCAGTGGAGGCCTGCGCCACGGCCAGAGCTACGTGCCAGAAGAGGAGCACAACAGCAAGGAGGAGGTCAAACAAGTGGAAGAGGAGGAGGAGGAGGAGGAGGAAGAGGTCGTCACCAGAGAGGAGGAAAAGCCTCGGAGGTCTTATTACAGAGAACAGGTATGTATTGCTTTCGTTGTTATGGCTTGTCATACTTCAAGAACATTCTTTTCTTTATAGCATTTCAACTTTATTCACCTGTAGGAATCCGTTGAGGAAATATCTAAAATACCTGAGGAGGTATGATGATGATTAATTGTTTTTTTTCTCTGTCATTTAACACAACAAAGCATGTGACTGCAGTTCTGTTCATAGGACAATAATGAGCGAGATGCTGTGCCTTCTTTTGAAGTACATGAGGTGCTTGTAAATGAAGACGTAGATGGTTCTGCGGTTGTTTCGGAAACAGAGGAAAAGCGTGAGATAAAGGGATTGACAGAGAATGGAGTGGAGGAGATGAGAGAGGCAGAAAACTTTGAGAAAGATGAGGTTTCAGAAAATGACGTGTGTTTGGTAAGAGCTGGATTGCGTTTGAAGGACTGCATAAGGATGGATGGTTTAGATTTTGGGCGAGAAATGAACAGAGATGATCATTCGCAAAGACCCCATGAAATCAAATCAAGGTTTTGTGACGTTTAGTCCACGTACCTGTACTTTGAACCTTTTGATGCTACACTATTTTTAAAAAATGCTGGTTACATGAAGAACCTTTAGCATGTATACACTCTTAAATAATAAGGGTTCTAAATCTGTGTTTTTCACTGTGATGTCATAATAGAACCATTTTGTTCTGAGTGTGAAGAACATTTTCAAATTAAAATTCTATGGATGTTCAAGGTTCTTCATGGAACCGTCGATACACATAATAAACGTTTAGTTACTGTCACAAAAGGCCCTTTATAGTGGAAAAGGGTACTTTAGATTATTAAAATGCTCTTTACCAGTTAAGAACTGTTCATTAAAAAGGTTCTTTTGGGAACATGAAAGTTTCTTCTATGACATCACTTATTTTTCATTGCAGTGCACTTGACAAAGTAAACTTTTAGCATAAGTATGTATGTAAATGAATCTACTCCATTTAAGTCAAAAGCAAACATCTGTCATCTCCACTTTGCATATGCTGCTTTGTCGTGCGGTGCTCAGAAAATGGCGTATAAACACAAATTGGCAACACTAGCATTGGTAGCAGGTGATAATTTATATTTTGATCTGCTTAAAATGTAGGTTTTTTTCCCATTGACTGTGTTTATCTGAGTGCCCGCCATGTTCTCATGACATCATGAAGGTCAGGTTCAAAGATTTCCGCCTCGGTTTCCAACTTGAAAGACCAGTGCCATTTTTTTCAATGGGTATTTTAGAACTTTCCAAGTTAAATTGAGTGCAGCATTTCTAATTACAGATAATATTGATCATTTGATTCTGTTCTCACAGGCATGGATGTTTTTGTCCAATAAAACCTAATTCAGCCTGCCTTTAGTATCAAATAGCAAATCCTAATCTTGAGTGGAAGATTATTGGCTATTTAATATAAAATGCAAACTTCATTTTTCAGTTGGACATACGCCAAACACAAAAATGATTACTGCGTTCATCAAGCTATTTCATGGGGTCTTAACAGTTTTGGATACACATGGCTTCAAAGTTTTCCTTCCCAAAATCCTAAATCACTTCAGGCACTAGTTTGAGCACAGTGTGTAGTGTTTGCACCAGAGTGCATTTCACATTTAATCAACGCTGGTTTAAAACCTGATCAGTGTTATTAATGGTCAGTGGTTGCACACCGTGTGTTCACTGCTTGCTGCATGTCTTTTGAGAGTTGATGGGAAGTGAGTGAACCAACAGCACCCACATTTTGTTCTTCCAAAACTCTTCCAGCGCACCATCTCTCTCTTACACACACGCTCATGTCACATACACGCATCACTCAGCTCTGATTGTGTGTGCAGATGGAAGATGAAGATGTGATGAGGAAGAATAAACAGCCCAATGGAGGAGTGTGCGAGGACAGCACTCCCAAACACAAGAAAGCTGAGAGGACTTTCAGGTCAGTGCTCATATAAACAATTAATGATTGTGTTAGGATGGTCCAGGCTTTCTTTTTCCAAACAATTTAGAGTTCCCAGAATTCCACATTTGGCAGCCTGTGATTTGTAAATCACAGCTCGAGAAAAAAAAAGGGTTTTATTTCAATTATTTTTTATTTGATTATTTATTTGACTTTATTTTCGATGCAGCGTATTAAACTCATAAATCATATTACATTTTTTCCACAATTTTTCTTTGCAGATTTTTTCTTTGCTTATATTGTTAAAATGTATTTCATTAATTCATGTATGTTACACATTTCTGTAATATAGAAATTAGATTCCATGTTGTTCTTATTTTTCATTTAAAAAAATATCCTGCGCTTGAAATATCACATTTAATTATATAAGTGCTGTCAAAAGATTAATCAGTAAATTATTTCCAAAATAAAAGTGTTGAGTTATTATTTATATATAAATGCACACGCATATATATTTCAGAAAAATATGTCATGTTTATATATTAAATATATTTACTTATGATATATAATAGTATGAAAAGTTAATTTGCACAAACAGATAAATTAGTTTTTAACAAATCTCATGTTTTTAATTGTGCATTCCAGTTAATCTCAATCAACCTTACTTTTCTTTTGACTAGGTTTAAAAAAAATTAAATAAAAAAAATAACACAGTAAAAAATTATGTTTTTTATTGTTATCACGTTTTTATTTAAATAATAATTAGATTAACTGACAGTTGTTTTGCTGTGGTCACATTTATATATTTATGTAATGTTTTGAATGTAATTTATCTAATGGCAGGAAATTGTTAAAAGTGCATAAAAAACTGACGACATTGTGTACATGACAATAACATGAACATGCAGACAAAATAATCACATTCCACTTTTTTGACCTTGCTAAGATAAAGTGGGATTATATGTGTTTAGCTCTATTCGCTATGCGTGCTGGAGTATTTGAAACTAGTTACCTGATCTGCCCTGTCCCGAGGGCTGTTCTCAGCTGTAACTGGACACTGTGTTACCTTAAACAGGCCTGTGCTGATTCACCAAGTCTGTGTGTGAATAGGCTGGGTTTTCTTTACACATAAAGAACATGGACACGTAAAGCTGTTGACAGGCCATTTAACCTGTGCAAGTAACCAAGGGTGCACTGCTTGTTTGTGTGACAGCCGAGGCAGCTTGCGCTCTCCGGAGGCAGACGAGGCAGACAGCGAGGATGCTCGCTTGGAGGCCGAGAGAAAGCTGGAGGAACTGAAGAGGAGAAGAGATGAGATGGAGAGCGAGGAGTTTGAGAGGATGAGGCAGAAACAGCAGGAGGCCGAGGTGGAGCTGGAGGAGCTGAAGAGGAAGAGGGAGGAAAGGAGGAAGGTGCTGGAAGAAGAGGAGCGGCAGAGGAAGCAGGAGGAGGCCGAGAGGAAAGCCAGAGAGGAGGTGTGTTCACTTAACCTCATGTCCTGGTCAGGTAGCAGTTTCACAGGCGCTGTGGAATTCTCTTTGATTCACGCTTCTGTGAGTGAAAAACATGATGAGGGTGCTGTCAGCAAAATTAGGTCACTTCAACAAGCACTGTGTTTTGAATAGCATGTTACTGCATAAAACTGATGTTTTATGGATGTCCTTTAAGAGCTTAAAAGTTGAATACAGTAAAAAGAATCTTGTTTTAACCATATATATATATATATATATATATATATATATATATTAATACTTTTTCGTTGTTGTTATTAAATAAAGATTCTATTTATATATACATATAATTGCAATATCGTATTTCTTCTAAAGCTGCAATCTTAAAACTGGAGATTACTTTCTATTGTTTGATGTTAAAATATTTCTAAACTAACAGCATGCTTTTCTAATAAGTATCCACTGCATATGTGAATATTTGGTAGATTATTCCATATTTTGTGTAAAAAAATTTGAAGGAAGCATCTTATGAATCCTTCAAAAAAAAAAATGGCAATCCCATAATGCATGGTGACAAGTTTGGTGACAGAAAAGTGCACTACGGTTCAAAATAGAATAAATGAAATGAATGCTTCTATTGAGTCAGGATGGATTAAACTGATCAAATGTGACAAATAACTGCTGCTCTTTTGAACCGTATAAAATAATGCTGAAAAAAAGTGTTTTCCACAAAATAAAAAGCAGCGCAACACTTATGATAATAATAATAAAGGTTACTTTAACACTAAATCAGCATATTAAAATGATTCTGAAGGGCCATGTGACACTAAAGACTGGAGTAATGAAGATAAAAATTCAGTTTTGCATCACAGGAATAAATTACATTATAAAATAAACTAATTAATACTAGTTAATTTAAACTGTACAAAAAAAGTGTGTATTTTACCCAGTATTAGTGAGTACTGTGTGCTTTCATGCACGTTGTTATCTTAGCTTAAACAGTAATTTGATATTACAACCTGTGGCTCTGGTGTCAATTATCTATGAAACTCTTGAGCTCACAGTATCAGTACCGAAGCGTAATTCAAACGAATTCCACATCGTTTACGTTAAGATTAGTGCGATCGCACCCAGTGTGAGTTCTACATGACTGCACATGAGCGTCAGACCCCGGCGGGCTTGAAACACAGCCGTCCCACTCCTAGCATTGTCATGCAAATATGTTCCTTGTTCCTAATGAACAGAGGCAGTAAATGAAAAAGGACTAATTAGAGATTAGAGGGCCCCGTGCTGATGCTAGCGGGCCGTGCCAAAACCATGGTGTAAATAAAAAGGCTTCTTTATGATTTCCCAGCTGCTGTGGAATGCGGCGGCTGCCAGTTCACGTTACGAAGACCGTCTTGATTCTGTTGTTCGTTTGTCTCATTGTCATCCCCGTTTATTGCAAAAAGGACATTTTCTGGGATCCCAAGTTGGTCTGTTGGTGGTGTTTTTGTGTGTGCCGTCTCTCTGTTTGAGGTGGTAAATATATGCTTTTATTTCATTCTACAGGAGGAAAAGAGGAGGATGAAGGAGGAGATCGAGAAGAGAAGAGCAGAGGCGGCCGAGAAGAGGCAGAAAGTAGAGGATTCGGTGGACGGAGAGGCCGAGAAGCCCTTTAAGTGTGTCAGTCCCAGAGGATCCTCCCTGAAGGTCAGCTCTCTCTCTCTCTCTCTCTCTATCTCTCTCAGCGTTTTATAAGAACACACTGTCCCCATGAAAAAGCAATTATCTGCCATATCTTGTAAACATAATGAGCAGGACAACAACTTGATGATTGTGCGTTAATGCAGCTGGTGTGCACTGAAGCTTGTATGTGCTAGTTTAAAGGGAATAGCCCCCTTTTGTTACCATTTTCCCCAACGCAGCATAGTTACTAGAGTTATTGTTTAGTAATATGACGTTAGACAGTCATTTATTGCGGCTAACATAGTTTACAGATCTGCTTTGTCATATCATTAGAATATGAAATTAAGCATAAAAAAGCTTCTGAATGAGATATTGTAGTAAATATGTAATTCATGTAATTATAATAACAAGAATGGATATAATATTTTTAATTTTTAGGTATTTTTAAATATACAATAAATAATTAGAAATGTATTTTATTATGTTATTAATGATATATTTTTGTTTTATTTAAAAATATTACGAATTATGTTTTATATAAATTTGTAATTATACAATAATTATATTATTACTAATATGTAATATGAATAATCTAGTATAAACAAATAATAGTATAATTACAGGTTAATCATATTAATTATAATAATAGGTTCATTGTATTATATTATTATATGTTATATTGTATTATAATATATTTAGGAATTATAAGTAGCATTATAATAGTAACTATTTTAGAAATTCGAAATGTTCTAATTCTTGAATATTTGTAGTTATATTATATTATATATACAAGAATAATATATAATATAAAATAATATAATACTGTATAATGAACCTAAAATGTATACTTTCTCTTAGTAATATATAAAAATGTAATATATAAAATATATTGTAATTTAGTATAATATAAAATATATTACTAAACTTAGTAATATATAAAAAATATATATAGAAAAACTTAAATCAATATGGTCATAAATATGGTATTGTGGTGGAAACAAACTAATTCTGTAAATTACGTGCACATTGGCTATATTGTAAAATTTGTGCTAAAAGGAAACCTTTTCCTCCTCTTCATCATGCACAGATGATACGTTCACAGATCTGCTTTGTCATCATGTACACTGTATGTACTGCATGCTGTGTGATGCACTTGCGTGATTTAAACTCCTACTTTGTGGGTAGACAGGTTAGTTTAATATTAAACCGCTGTAATATCAGCCATAATATAGGTAACAAAATACAGATACCTTTGCATCACATCACTAGATTGTAATTGTGATGCTTTTTGATGCCGTGCATCTGATTTCCAAATTCTTTTCCTGGTTCTCGCATGTTTAAAAAAATGGGTTTCCTGTCCGCTTTTCGAAGACTGTTCTTTTCCTCTCCTCCCTTTGGAATTCATCTTTTACAAAAAATACAAAATGGCGCAGTCTTGTTTCTGTGAGATTCTGTAAAGCTGCGCCCGTCAAGACGTGAACTCTGGGGGGACGCAGGAAGACCATTAGACTAATAGGATTACTGTAACCGCATTCTAACGGAGCCGTTTCAAACGCGCCTGAGAATGGGGAATTTCCTGCTGAGGAGTATTTTAGGAACTCCCACATTCGGTTGAAGGGGGGGTGGATTTTTTTCGAGATGCTTTTGGGCTGTGTATGTGTGTTGTCTGTGTGGTTTTTGTTGTTGCTTCACAGGAACACTTTCCCCCCTCTTAGCCCTGTTGTCATATATCATAAACACAGGCCACGGTTCCCACAGAGAGAGAGAGAGGGCTGAAAAGGGCCCTGCTTTTCCTGGACCCGTGACAGTTTCATACTGAAAAGAACAGGCTAGTCTATTGCCCCTCAGAATAGCCCAGTCCAAAAGACAGTCGCATCTGTGTATGTGTGTGTGCATTTTACGTGTGTGTTCCTCATGACCAAAGCAGTGACCTTTCTTAAATCTATCCACTGTTTGATTTCTCTTCCCAGATCGGTGAGAGGGCAGAATTTCTCAACAGATCAGCACAGAAGAGGTGATCACTTCTACTTTAACTCCTCGCAGACCTTTCATGAAAACATGTTATTCAACTTCTCTACACAAATGTTTCCATAAGGGGCCAAACAATAAGATTAATTACATCAATTAATAATCTGAAGCATTCAGAGTACTTTTGGGTTGGAGAAAGAATGTTCTGCTTTCGAAACAAGTTGAGCTGTTCCGACATCACTTGTGGCACGTTGTTGATAACCCCAGACTATTTTGTTGACGTGTCTCTTGCTTTCTAAAAACAAGGATACATTCAGTGATGTCAGAAAGCAGTTGTTTACATTGTGTAAAACCCACAGGAATTTAATTGTTGGCACATAACCGTTCTGTACAGAACAATGTAGACGGCTTTACAGCCCCATATAATTACTGTTATTTAGTAATATTAAAGATATCTAAAGATATGAAAGATCTATTCACCTGTCTGTCTATATATCCGTCTGTCTGTCTGTACATTTATCTGTTTGTCTGTATACCCGTCTGTCTATCCATCTATCAGTCTGTGTATATATCTGTCATGTCATTCTCCACCTATCTATCCATCCATCCATCCTTACAAATGCATACTATTTGTCACACATGAACTATTGATTCATTTTAATTTGCAGTCTACAGTCTTTAATTGTAAAAGTGGTGCTTATAAATACCAGCATGCACTGATGCTTGTGTCTCAGTTCTGTGAAGGCGTCTCACTCTCCTGTGGTGTCTAAGATTGATAACCGATTAGAGCAGTACACCAGCGCCGTGCAGGTGAGTCCTACATCATCCTCTCTCAAACTGAACACAAGCCAAAGATAAATCTAAATTAAACACAGGACACCAGAAGACAGCACAGCGTAATTCGCTGCCTTTCCCTCCATTCAGGGCAACAAAGAGGTCAGATCTCCCAGATCAGCTGCCATAGATCTTCCCATGGTGACAGACGGTATTCGCAACATCAAGAGCATGTGGGAGAAGGGGAATGTGTTCAGCTCTGGTGGGAGTCCGGCGTCCACCAACAAGGTTTGTGCTGGGTGGGGAAAGGGTCCCCAACTTTTCCTCTGGACCCATTTCCTGTCCAACGTCACATTCTGAACTTTAACCTTAAAGGGAGTGTCTTGTTCCGCCCTGTACAGGATGCAGCTGGGATAAAGGTGGGCGTGGCCGGCCGCATCAACGATTGGTTGAACAAAACTCCAGAGACGGGCAAAATGTCAGGAGGAAGACCCGCGGTAAGACCATCACACCCCTGATCTCTATGCGCATCATATCTGGAGGTGATGAGTCTTGTTATCTGGCGCCACCTAGTGGTACTGGTTCATCTCAAAGGGAACAAATACAGGGCTCTGAACTAAAACAGATGTTAAAAAACATTAGAAAGAGATTCATGAGAGCATTTGCAGAGTAATTTCAGATGTTTATATGTATAAATATGTTTATGTATGTTTCTGTCATATAATCACAAGAGTGGGTGGATTCAGGCTTTCTCTTGCGTCCTGTCTGCTCCGGCATGCCTGCTATTCTTCATCGCTGATTGGCTGTTTATTTAAAAACCCTGGCTTCATCGTTGAAATACGGATGTGATATGAAAAGAAGCTATAAATATAATTAAATGCACAAATATGCATTAACTTTGAAGTCTAGTCTGAACATGGATATGGAAAGCTAAAATCAGTCAGTCACATAACCATAAATGCTGAACATGATCACAAAAATCATCCAGAGCTAGACTTCTTACATCAACAAAGTCTATTGTGATCAGAAAAATATGCCAGTTTAATTACAGACTACATAGTCTTAGTTAAATGAAGCAAATAATTGTCATAAACATTTTTAGAGAAAAAAAGATGTTAATTTCTGGGTAATTGTTACACGTTTTAGAAAACCGGATAAGGTTACAGAGGGTGTTCACGCCTCATTTACACTCACCCATAGCGTTTAACATAATGTGACTGACCTTTGACCTTTTGTTTAAGTGCAAAATCCCTGGGTGCATGCTGGTCACACTATCCTTACAGTTACTTGCTATAACATCTAATTGCATTTTAATTCATTTGTAATTGTTAAAATTCATTTTTGTTATATTAACTTTGTAAATAAAATATTATTACAATTAGATTTGTATTTATGGATGAAATAATAAACTTTATAAAGGATTATCATATTTATTATCATATATTTTCAGAGCGTTATGTTACTGCTCCAAATAATTAAAAATAAAACATAGCTACATTTTAAATGTCATATACATGTCATATTAGTCAAGTCTTGTGTCATATGAAACAGTGCGTCTCACCTGTACCTTCATAGTTTTTCTGTCATTCTCTTTTCTCTTCCACTGTTAGATTTCCCTTTGCTTCTTCCCCTGGGTTTCTTTCCTCTGCTCTCTTTTCTGCTCTCTCTCTCTCTGCTGAAGATCAGGTATGCAAACATCCCTCCCCCTCAAGCATGCCCCTCTGCCATAAAGACACTGGCATCCCTTATGTCATTTCTCTCAGACGTGTGTGTGTGTTTACATGAGTTGAGTAGTTCAGGGCCATCTCTCGACTGATATTACACCCCTTCCCCTTCCGCAGGACCTAAAACCGGGCGACGTGACCAGCAAACGCAATCTATGGGAAAACAAAGGGTCCTCTGCTACCAAGGTAACCAAACATAATTTTTTCCCAATCAGCCTGACTCACTCTCTCTCTTAGTTATTTATACACATAACATATGTCCCCGGAGAATGAATTAATAAAGCACTTATTTGTCCGAACAACAGGCTGTGGGTTTTTTACAACCCTTCAGGCATGCCATTAGGCCTTTGGAGACACCCACTGTAGCGTGATATCTGCAGTATAATCGCGGAGGATAACATTGCTATAATATTGCCTGTGTGTTTTGTGTTTTAAGCCATCCCCTTGCTAATTGTCTTCAGATCTGACCACCTTGAGGAGGTAAATGTTACTCTATTGCACAGGAATGCACAGTGTTTGATGAGCCACACTTCATGCATTTTTATCACAGGATGGCTTAGGCTTAGGATGGCTTTTTTTTTTTCGTTTCTTCACAGAGCTTCTCTCGCACTTTCACTCACAGAGCAGGCGGTTTGTTTGCAGGAAGGTTGTTGTTTGAGCTTTAAAATCACCAAGTGTAACTGCTGTGGCACTAATTGACTTTGCATTAAGCTCCGCCCACCTCGGCTCCCACTGCTCACTAAGATAAGCAATATAATATGCCTAATGTGAGATTTTTCAGTACAATGTGCTCATGAAGTGACAAAATTGTGATCTTGTGAAGCATCTTTTTTGTGCAGTTTTGTTAGTGGAAAACTTTACCAATCTGTGACCAGAAACTTAAAGGGTTAAAATGGTACTCATTGTCAGCTTAATAGTAAAGTCTATTAAGTTAGTTATCGTAATCCTTTTATCAAAATGCTTGTTACTGAGGTTGCATTTATTTTTTAGTTGCAAATTTCAGATTCCAGTGTGCAATGACCTTAAAGGGGTCATTGGATGCAAAGTTGTTTGAACATGAATTTGTGTTAGAAGAGAATGACGTAGTTCTGCACAGACCCCTCCCACAATAGTTGATTGACAAGGTCGTCTTAGCGACCATTGTGTTGACTCTCTGATTAAGGCCCAATCCCAATTCTATTTTCTAGCCCTTTGCCTACCCCTCGCCCCTTCCCCTTGCCCCTTGAAATAAA
>JAUMHP010039543.1:0-11477 GCA_032361065.1 Enteromius trimaculatus | reverse complement strand
CGCTGTTGTGACGACGCATGACACGTGACAACATCAATATGGCGGATGTAGTATGTCCGAGTTCCATTCATACTATATGGTACCTACTGTTTAAACGGTCGAGTAGAAGGTTCGGTTTTAAATGTAGTACAGTACCTACTTAAGCAGTATGCGATTTCGGATGCAGCACAGGTGTTTCTTGTTATCTGGCCTTTTTATTTGTCATGATGCGGCTCGATGGTGTCCTGGGGATACATGGCTGGGGAAGGATAAACACTGATGATGGTGGAGGAGTTACAACGCGGGTAACAGGATCGACGCTCTTGGCCAAACTTCCGGAACTGGATCGGCACTCGGTGGAAGATGTACACGGCCCGCTGCTCATTCCTGCTGGATGATCTGGGAGGTGTGAGCTCAGAACTGCTGTTTTACGGTGCAGAGTCAGTTTGTGATTCAATGATGCAGGAAGAAAGAAAGTGAGGAAAGAGTGAATAAAATTGTGAAATCCCAATTTCGACTTGAACAACCATCAATCAAAAGATTAACTCTCACACTGAGTTTGTCATCCTGGACTCACAGTTAACATTCATAGAAATGTCACCATTTTAGCCTGAATCTAGAGATTTGTACTTTTATTGTCTTTGTGCTACGGAATTCCCTTTTGTGGTCCTCGCTGCAGAAAGGGGTTTCCTGAGGTTGCTGACTGGCTGCATGCTTACTAATGGCTACATTTGGAGTCTGATCCTAATTCCCTATCCTTTTCAATAGCAGCCATTCCGGGGACAACCCTCCTATTTTAGGAATAATAATGTAGCACAAACACCCTCTGGAACAGAGCATCAAACAATGACAACAATATGACATTGCTTAAGTGAAACATAAAGTGGAGAAGATGGGAAGGAGGTGGGTTGCTAGCAGCATACAGAGGAAGCAGCATAGCAAGCGGTTGGAAGCAGTAACAGGCGGCGCCCTTGTTATGATTTGCCAATCGAGAGGTTAGGAGTCGAATCAGCTGATAGGGCTGGGTTTAAATATATTCTCTAGTCAGTTGATAGCAGAGCTTGACTACGAGGCCTGCCTGAAATAATGTGTGCACTTGGTTCCGGTGATCTGTCCACAGGGTTCATCTAGGTGTTCTGGTTTCCGATGAAGATACACCATCTGATCTAGCCTGGGCCCGCCAATACTTCCTGTGACGCTACATTCAATTTCGCAAGCAAATTCATTCTGGCAAAGCTGCCGTTTTAGAGCATTTTAGATTTCCAAAAAGTGGGAACCAATGAGAAAAGCTGGCGATGAACGCTCTTCAGCGGAGGCAGGGAGACTCGGAAGGCAGAGATGAGCAAAATAAACATTTATTAAAACACACGTTGAACAAACGAACATTCACAAATTCAGCAGCATAACGTTAACGACAGACAAAGAAACAGGATATGGGGCATGGCTTATAAAACACAGACAATCAAGGCTAAAACACAAGACACCTGGTATGCACAGCTGGCAGAGGATGAAACACTAATGGCAGGGGCAGAGTTACAGGTAAGGAAAAGCACATTGGGAGAACGAAATGAAAACAAACACACAGGAACACATGGAACACAATGACAACAAAGCAAAGGCACGAAGACACCAGACAGAGATGCCTATGGCGTTACATAGCCCTCCCCCCAGGCAACGAAAAGGCAATAACAACGCCCTCTTGGGCTGAACGGATACTGACAATGCCCTCCTGGGCCAAATAGTCAATGAAAATCCCCTCCTGGACCGAACAAATGCTGACAATGCCCTCCTGGGTCAACAGCAACCACGCCCTCCTGGGCTGACCAGATAGCGACCACGTCCTCCTGGGCTGACTATCCAGTGACTCAGAGACCTCCCTGGGTTGAGCAGCCACCAATGGAGCCTCTGGAGATTCTATGGCTGAAACCGTCATCTCCAGAGGGAGTGCAGCCACTGGCGGACCCGACTGAGTCTTCAAGCCACATACAGGCTCCGGAGGTTTGGGCCATGGAACCTCACAATCAGCAAACTAGACAACGTGAGACTTTCCCACAGTGCTTCAGACAACGAATTCCTCGTACCGTGGTACAGGGTTGGGACCCGTTTCAAGCGATTCAAGAACTTTGAGGACCGACAATAGCTCTTTGGACAGGGTGAATGGAACTGACTGGATGTCACCCGGCACCTAAAGCCGCGACACGGAGTTAGGACCCGTTAACTGCGGCTTTGGTACTGCGGGACTGAATGACAGCTCTCCTGGCTGCATCACTTGAACAGACTGGACACAAAACGGCCCCTCTCGCCATGTTACAGGACTGAGACCTGTGATTTGCATGTTTGAAACCGCAGGGATGGATGTCAGATCCCCTGGCTGCATAACCGGAACAGACTTGACAAAACACGGCCCCTCTCGCCGTGATACGGGACTGGCGATGTTCGGGATTGCGGACGTGAAGTGATGCCCGCTGAGATGTGCGTGTTCCACGGAGAAAATGCTATCTCACTCTTGGTCTGTGGTTCAGTCACAAACCGGCTGTACAAACTCGCGCTCTCGCTTCCAAAGGAGCAGGCAGGACTCGAAGACGGGATGCAATTCAAACTTAGACATTTATTAAACACAGAAACAAGAAAACAAAGGAAAACACAACAAGCAATGCAGAGATCCACAAAATTACATGTAATAGAGAGTGACATAAGTACACAGACTAATCAACATTGAACACTGGACTCCTGGGAATGAACGGCTGGCACAGGATGAAACACTAATGGCAGGGGCGGCGTTACAGGTAAGGAAAAGCACATGGGGAGAACAAAATGAAAACAAACACACAGGAACACATGGAACACGATGACAACAAAACACAGGCATGAGGACCCCAGACAGAGACGCCTATGACGTTACAACTGGCAACAGGTGAGAATCAGCAACAATAGTCCAGGCGTGGGTCGAGGCAACCAGCGAGAATCAGCAAAAATAGTCCAGGTGTGGGTCGGGGCAACAGGCGAGAATCAACAACAATAGGCAGTCCAGGTAAATATCCAAAAATATCAGTCCAGAAAGGTTCCACAAGGGTAAGTGCTCGGTTAAGCGGACGCTTAAATAGCAGCAAAACAAGCGCCAACCGAGGCGGAAGTAAGCAGGGTGTTCGGGTGAAAAGGTCGGGGTGGGAACTAATACTCAGAGGAAGGTTCCCGCCGATGATGGTCGGAGGTCCACGGAGGTCTGGTTTATGACACCCCTAGGTCAGACTGTTTCTCAACTACAGGTTGGGGCATCACCACTGGACTAGAAAAAACTTTACCCCCTGCAAGGTCGTTTCCAAAAATTATACCTACTCCAGCAACCGGTAAATGCTTGCAAACACCTAACTTAACAGTGCCAGACACAAGATACAATTTTATTTCCATATCCTGCAAAAGGACCTGTACACAGCCCATTTCTATACTTCGCATTAACACATCAGTACCGGTATACGAATCCTTCAAAAAAGCAAGGCACCCTCAAGTATGAATGACTGACACAATCACGTATCTCTTAAAATCAATAAAGGCGCAAACTGAGAATTAGACACTAACACCTGTCCATTCAAGATGAATGGTTCGTAACCAAAGTTTTCCACTTCCCGTGATGTGGACATTATTTGTTGTAAGTGCCCTTTTGGCTTTCATTGGTAAATTTTTTTGTTCCATTCTTTACAATCCGAAATTAAATGCCCAGGGTTTAAACAATAAAAACAAACCCGCAGATCACCCCGACTCCTAGAATTTCGACAATTAGTTTTAGAGTGAGCACTACTTTTCCACGACAAGAAAAACTTTTGAGACGGAGGACCAACACATGACATAACAGTTACGTAACATATTGGTCATCTTTGGTAATTCCATGACTTCGCAATAGGCAATATAACCCCAATGTTGTATAAACATAAATTCCATTACCATTCTATTACCATCTTACAACGTCGTCAGTACGTCCTTCTTACATAACAAGATAACCAAGAATGTCCCTAATACCCAGTCTATTCGTAATATATTAGTAATTTCATGACTTACTGGTGACGTAACTATGACGTCGTATGCACGTAATTTCATTACCATCATTTACACATTTCTTTTATGCTCTCTGATTAACCATTAGGCACAAAGCACCGTCTCTTTTACCACAATCAAGTGACTCCTCCAAGCTTAAAGCTAAACTAACTTCTTGCACCTTACCCAACATTGGAGCAACAATGCCCACATATCCTCAGGCCAATTAAGTTTACTAGCTTTTCGCTCAAAGGATACAAAATAAGCAATCTTGTTTATTGCTCGAAAGAATGTTAGCAGAGCAACTCTGACTAGTCTAAAGACAAAGGACCTTTTCCCTAAATTAATTCACAGGAAAACTTACTTTGAGTGAATACATATCCTTCAGGTCACTGTTTATATTGTTATTGTCCATGCATATCATTTTGTGTATGGTGTATTGTTTTGTGCATGTTTTTGATAGATCATCAGCTTATTCCACCTCATCAGATTAACACATGCCGTGTTTGGTACCTAAGAATTCGTCTTCAGATGATCTTATTGAAAGTGTATGTTTTATGTTGATATCTTTGCAACATTCAGTGTTGTAAGAATCTCCCTAATTTGTGTGTACCTCCTACAGTTCAGATCATTGCATGTGTGTAAGCAAATTAGCATGCTTAGGAACAAAGAGTAATAAAAGTTCCCTCCAAAAGCACCGTGACACCATTGGTCCTTGACCTACAAAAGGTGTGACCTCAGCAGGGTACAAAAGGCTTCACCTCAGAAATCCTCCTTCTCTTTCTCGTCTCTCTTTCCTACTTTCCTGGATGCTGGACCACTATCTTGCTAATGTCTGGACCAACCCCCCAAGGCTGATGCAGCACAGTCTGCAGTCTTGGAGAGACACTGTGATTAAGACTTAACCCTGAGTTTATTCAGAGGTTTTTAAGGAGTGTTAGATGAGTGTCATGATTGGATTCAGGTGACTGTGACAGGTGCACGTAATCCAGGTGATTGAGAGTGAAGCCCAGCGTGTCTGTGAGGGTGGAGCCTGGTGTGGATGTTACACCTCCCTCGTTACCCAAATATTAAAAAAATCTGCAACTGATAACAAATCTTATTTTTAGGGCCGGGACTTTAACGCGTTAATTTAGATTAATTAATTACACAAAAATAATGCGGAAAATGTTTTTAACGCATTTTAAATCACACTTATTTTTGCCCCGCGGAACGTTTCTCACTGGCCGGGTTTTGGTGGACCGATTATGCTGGAGCACCAACTAGCGTTTCTAATGTTCTCTCAATGTACTTGAAAGTAGGGATGCACCGATCCAGATTGACCGATATGTTTGCGCATTTTGTCAGTAAAGCCGTCATGTAATCAGTGGTAAATGCCATCAGGTGTGTGATTTCACATTGAGCCGTATATACTACACACAGCCGTTGTTCACTGACGAGCTGCACAAATCCACGCTAATAATAAACAATATTTTGTTGCTTAAGCTTATGTATTCAGTCATTATTCAATGGTATACTAAAAATCCATTTGAAAAAACCTTACTTCTCACTGTTCTCAGGTCAAATATTTATATGCGAGTCCCAGCCCAACTTTTTTTTCTACATCATTCAAATACCTCCATAGTAAGAGAAAGAGTGAAGGCTGTCAAATCAAACTCCATTTCTCACCTACTTTCTCTCTTGCACGTCACTTCGAAAACATACCTGTAATGAAGAGCTGGATGTGTCAGTCCAGATTTGGATGACACTCCAGCCATCCATGAACTGTGTTGGACTGTGTTTTGTGTATGGGCTAAATATCAATTAACTCTCATCTCCACCTACCTCATGCGTTGTCTGGGTTACTCGTATGTTGATGTTCCTGTCTGCTGTTGCCTCGACTCTGCCTGTTTTGACTCTGTGTTTGTACCAATAAACGCTTGCAAATGGATCCGCATGCTTACTCTACTCTGTTCCGTGACAATACCAAACAAAAGAAAGAGAGAAAAGAAGCTTTTTTGTAGGTTTAAAAATTGACTTTTAAAACTTTTAAAATCAATTTTTAAACCTAGAAAAAAGCTTTTACCTACACCGTATGAACGAGCCCCCAATTGTTAGGTTTTTCCTATTTATTCTTTAAACAAATAATTTAAAGAAAACAGTGTGGAGACTTGGGGAGGAATTAACCACAGATGTCATTCTTAAAAGGCTAGACTGCCATTTATTTATCACCCAATACAGGGTTCAAAAGAGAAAAATAACCAGTAATGGTAACTGGATCAGCTGGATGTGCCAGTCCATCTCAACTCTCTATGTTTTGTGTTTGTTTTCATGCACTCATTGCAATGAACTCATGTCTCCGCCTACCTTGTATGTTGCCTTGGTGTTTGATTCATGTCTCCGCCCATCTCGTCAGTTGTCATGGTGTTTCATTGTTTGCTCCACCCATTGACATAGTTTCATGTGTATAAATCCCCAGATGTGTTTGTGTGTCTTCACAGTTCATTACATCGTCACCCGGTTGCTGTATTTCATTTGTGTCTTTGTTCCTAGTTTTGTCATTGGATTTATTTGTTGCCGATCTCTGCCTGTTCCCGGATCTTCGCTTTGACTCATCCCTTGGACTCTGATTGCCGGTATTTGACTATTGCTCTGTTTATCATTTACTCTATTGCCTCAGCCTACACTGTTCTCATTTGCCTATGCTCGACTCTTTTCGCCCTGACTCTGAGCTAATAAAAGCTGTTTGCATTTGAACCCGCACGCTTCACTGCCCTTTCATGACAGTAACAGAGTACAAACAAAGAAATATTACCTTGGAAGGAGAACAAAACAACCTTCTAACTGAGAAAGATTAACCGGTAACACTTTATAATAACTAAACGCTATGAATCATTAGTTAAGCATTAGTATATAGTCAATTCTTTCTTCATAAAGCATTGTTCCAACATTAATAGGCATTAGTAAGCAGTTGATAAATACAGCTATGCATTGTTCTTGATTAATAAGCATATCTAAATGTACAAAAGAGATTTAAACGGTCATTTATCTTCCTAACAGAAAAAAATAAACAAACAACACAGAGCGATACAGAACTATTAAGTCTACAACTGTACACTTTATTATTATTTTTTTATATGAAACTGAAGGTTTGTTTTTCATTTATCAAATGTACAGTTGTACAATAATTTTTTTTTTACATCATGAAAAAATATGTCTGTGTTTTGTATCTCTCCGTGTTGTGTTTGTTTGTTGTGTTTGACTTTGCCGTTTAGAATATAAATTAGCCTTTACATCAGCTTTATAAATGTTTTATAAGGTATAAATAGTCCTCACTTTAGATGAGCTCACTAGAACAGACGTCTGGCAACTACTAAATGCTTTATAACTACCTGACTTAATCATGAATTACAGAAGGAATGTGTTCATAACGCTTTTAGGAATGGGTAAAGAGCTGTAGTTCTGTGTAAATCTGTAACGAACGGCGCGTGTCTGTTCTGAGCCTCTCAGTGAAACAAGAGATCGGAGGACACGATTGATTTAAAGAGCAAAAACATTTAATAACAAACTCCAGAGAAAGCAAACAAAAGCTGACGAGGCAGCAAAAATCACAGACATCAAGACATCACAACGTTACATCATTAACGAGACCTAAATGCAACAAAAAGACAACGGTATTTAAAGGGAAACAAATCAAGGCAAAATTGAGGGCAGGTGTAAAAACAACAGGTGAGACGATTAAACTAATGAGGAAGAAACCAAACAGACAGGACTAAACCAAAATAACACAGACAGTGGGGGAGACACGACAAGACAGGAACAGAATGTTACAAAATCGTTGTGTATAAAATTATGGTTGTAATTCACTGATTTTATTTTTCTTTTGTTGTAAATTATCTGATTCATTCTCTAGCCAAACAAACAATATAATGTATGCATTAATATACTCAATCTATTCTCACAACATTTGCTAAAATTCTTTTTTTTTTCTCATTGATGTACACACATCACCCCATATTGACAGAAAAACACTGAATTGTTGACATTTTTGCAGATTTATTAAAAAAGAAAAATTGAAAAATCACTTGGTCCTAATGTAGTAAAAATAATTATAGTAATGTTAAAACCAGAGACGAAAGCATCAGTATACAAAAGGGTTTATTATCATCACAGATAAAAATTACAATAACCAATAAAAGACAAATGCTGTTTATCCATAACCAGGGTAGGCTAGCTGCAAAGTAATTCCTAAACAGTGCTCACACACGCACACACACCCGTGAGGTGAGGGATCAAACAACAATCCACACTCCGTGCTGTAAACACCAACACCAAAGTCTAGTGCAGCCAACCTCCTGTCACAGTAGCCTAAAACACACAAAACAACAGTTAACACCAAAACAATGCTGGAGCCTGGTGGTGAAGGACAAGGCTTCCAGCTTTTGCTACAATGGAGAGAATTATTATAAATTAATAAGGGGAAAAGAAAATGAAAGAGTAATGAAAATAAACTACAATAATATGCAAAATATCATACAAAACCAATAAATGATAGCTTGAAGGCCTAAACAATAAAGAAAACCTGAATGTTAATGTAAATGAATTACATTAACACTCTTACAGGAACCCGATTTAACCCGTTCTAACACTGAAAACCAGCCAGAGCACACAGCCCAAGGCTGTTAAGATAATCGGGAGAACTATAGAAGCATCAGCATAAAGGGAAATGGTGAAACAAATTAACAAAACCGCATCGCCGTCTTAATCTAGTCCTGTGCAGGAAGCAATTCACCCCAAAACCCACTTCCCAGCACTTTTAACAAGAACATTTGTTCCACCATAAGTGTCAACAAGACATATATTGTACAGTTGCTCACAGCACAGTTTTCAGCAGTTTACAGGCCGATCACACAAATGGACTTAAACAGAGGAAAATGACAGCCAACACACCACTGCAAAGCCACCAACAAGATGCAATTCTAACTTGTTTAAGCGGAAACCCACACGCACCAATAAATGGAGCCAGTAATTACACATCCCAGGTAGACCAACAGCAGCCCTTATATAATGCACACCACAGTCTGATAGGTTACCACTCTAAATATAGGGGAGGGAACTTGCCAGCTCCACCACAATCTATGGAATCGTCGCCCCGACGATGGAACGACCCTTAACTCTTACCATACAACTTAATTCCAGGGCCTGAACAGAGCGGAGACAAAATTCAACAAAGAAACCTCTGTCCCTGTACCTACTACTCCACCAGCTGCCCGTGGAAGATGGCAACAAAAACGTCACCAGTGCTGGTCTGCACTACATTCAATGAGTCTACTGGCTTCTCACCAGATGGTCCAGATGCCCTCAAGGTAACTGATTCACTAGCCTCTTCTGCACTTTGGGGTGCAATAAGACCCAGGGATTCAGGGTTCTGCATTGAAGGCCTAACACACAATTGGGGGATTTCAGGTACTGCAACTCACAAATCCACCTCATCCACTGATGAGGACTCCTCCACTGGTGGTGCCTCAACCACAATGGACCCCTTCTGTTGGTCCAGAAACAGGGGACTCTTGCACTCTGGCCTTTAACAGACAACGATGAACATGCTTTATTCTACTCAAGTCATCTATCGGTGCTATGGTATAAACAGACCCTCCTGCTTTAGGTCCCCTTATGACCTGATATTCTGGCCAATAAAAGCGTTGTTGCACCAATGCAGTGGTACGGTCGACACCTTGGTGCCCATGGCCTCTGATGCATTTATGTCAGGACCTCTTCATGTAGGACGGATGGAAGAACTAGTTGGAGAATCTCTTCACCCCCATCTGGATGGAAAATTTGACGATAAAGAGTATCATATCACCTGAAAAACTAGGTAAGGCCAAAACCACAGCTTGAGTCACTGGTGCAAGTTTCTCTGCCCCCAGTGCTTGCTTTACAGCAGCAGGAACTTCCGTCCCAGGCAACCATTCCTTTACTTCGAACAAGGGAGAACATCATGTTCTATAACCTCCTTTACGTCAAAGATGTTTACAATAACTGATTGAAGAATAAAAACTGTATTTTAGAATTTAATTTTTGTATTGTATTTTAGAATTAAAAACAGGATATAGAATATAGAATATCTTATATATTAAAATATACTTAAATATAAAAAAAAAAAATAATGTTAACACTTTGCATTTATGTTCAAAGCTAATAAAGCTCTCCTTCGCTGGAGCTCACACAGGCTACATTTGGGCTTGGTTAGCAGCGGCAACAAGTTTCGTGTTAACATGTGTAAATGTAAGGTGCTTCATAAGGTTAGAGTTGCTTGAGGTAGACGTGGATAATATCTTTATTCCTCGGCATAGAGTGCATTATACTGTCACACCGTCACATCATTCAATGGAGTTCCTATTGTCTGAAGAATTGTCTGTTCTCTCTTCCTCAGCCACCTGAAATTCCATGTCTTTCCACCACCATAGAGAGCACCGAAGTCAACACAGAGTTCCAAATCCCTCCTGAATACCAAGAATACTCTGATGTTTTCAGTCAGACGGCTGCTACCCACCTTCCGCCACATCGTAGGTGGGATTGCGCCATAGACCTCATACCACAAGCCACCCTACCTAAAGGTAAATTCTATCCACTCTCTTTACCAGAACAGAAGGCTATGGAAGACTATGTGAACGAGGCTTTAGCGCAAAGGTTCATCTGTCTTTCAACGTCACCTGCAGCCTCCAGCTTTTTCTTTGTCTCAAAAAAGGATGGTGGATTGAGACTTTGTATTGATTACCGCAAACTTAATTCTCAAACTGTCAAATTTGCATACCCATTACCTCTTATTCTTTCTACTCTAGAAGAATTGAGACAGGCAAAGGTGTACAGCAAACTTGACTTAAGAAGTGCATATAACCTCATTCGAATTCGAAGCGGAGACGAATGGAAAACTGCATTTGTCACCCCTAGCGGTCACTTTGAATATTGCGTCATGCTGTATGGTCTTGCAAACTCACCTTCAATATTCCAAAACTTCAAGAAAGAAAACGTCCTGGGACATGTTACACCACTTTGTAATAATATATATCGACGATATTCTGATTTATTCAAAGGATTTAACAACCCATGTTTCACATGTTCAACAGGTCCTTCAACGCCTCCGTAATCACCAACTGTACTTAAAGGGAGAGAAGTGTGAATTCCGTCTCAATCGTGTGCAGTTCCTTGGATACTACATCACTCCTATTTTCTCAGGTATTCAGACATTTTGGCATCCCTGAGGATGTAATGTCTGATAGAGGTATCCAGTTTGCCTCCCGCGTCTGGAAGGAGTTCTTCAGATTACTGGGGATTTCAGTCAGCTTATCCTCAGGTTATCATCCGCAGACAAATGGACAGACAGAGCGGAAGATTCAGGAGATATCTCGCTACTGTAAGGAATCAGGGTGAATCAGACACTTAAGATTCGATCAAGAACATTGAAACACAAGGAGCCGAATTCCACAACG
>JAUMHP010039542.1:0-11484 GCA_032361065.1 Enteromius trimaculatus | reverse complement strand
TATATATAATAATATAATTTTTTTTTTTTTTGCCATAGTACTCAGACAATATGTATAACAATGAGTTTTTCAGGCCTGTCACGTTTTAAATTGTTTTTCTGATAGACAATTGTAAAAGTAAAGATGCAGGCACAGTTACACACTTCCAACAATTTTTTTCTTTAGAAACAAACACAACCCAAGTTTGCACTTGTGGGCCCGGTCTTGGGTAAACTCTGATGAGGACCAGCCTATGGGTGGCGTTCCAGACTGCATACATTTTAAAGAGCACCTCAACCAGAACTCAAGCCCTGAAACTTATATTACCAGTGAGCACAGCTACCAGAAACCTCCTGGTACAGGCCTTGAACACGCAAGGGATGAGCAGGGGATGCAAACGGCCTCTCAGTTTAACCGAAAAGAGGAGGAGGTAACCAAAGGACAATTAAAACTCCGTTCTGGATAGATTTAGAATTTGAAAAAGTAAACAGATTTTGAAATCAGTGCTGTTTATGGTTTGTGTAGGTGAGCAGTGCCATTGCTCTGTCTGGCTGTGTGAATGACAGCAATATGGGCTCAATGGAGCAGGCCAGGAACTGTCTGCAGTGGCAGATGAACCTGCTTACACACATAGAGGATGTTCAGAACCAGCTTTCTGGTCGGATGGACCTCATCGAGAAAGAGCTTGATGGTAAGGGGCAAAAATATGGAAAGTGCCATTATTAGAGTCCAAACTACATTTTTTGCCACATAACCAGGGCTGGTTGAATCAGAACCTTTTTATTCACTTTTTAAACTAAAAAAAAAAACAGTGGTGTATTTTCACATTTTGTTAATGTTTCGTTCTCTCTCCCTGTCTGTGTGAAGTGCTCGAGAGTTGGTTGGACTTCACAGGAGAATTGGAGCCCCCTGAACCCCTGGCCCGACTCCCACAGCTCAAGTGCCGTATCAAACAGCTTTTGGCGGACCTGGGAAAAGTTCAGCAGATGAGCACCCTCTGCTCTGTGTGATACACACCTTATAGTTTGTGTTATGAGCTTCTAATGAAACCTCACGTTTCTTCGCACACAACTACGTGTTTGAGAAGGTTTATTCAACTTGATTCTCCTGTTCAGTAGATGTGCAGTACGTGAAGTAAAACGTTGGCCATCGCCAAATATGAGATAAGGAAATTCACATGTAATGTGTGAAACAGGAAGATGTTGGTGTGTTCATGTTGAGTCTAAAAACATATCTGCTTGTTGTTCTCCAAAATAGGAAGATCTCATTATAGCAGATGATTTCTTTCACATGTTAACAGAAGGGATTATCTATTTTATGAAATACCTGAAGAGGTCACTACACCACACATAAAATTAAGTTACTTTTTTTTTCATAGGTTAGACCCCCAAAGGAAATCCAGTCTGTATTTCCACTCTGTGAGCTGAAGGAAATATGAACTTGACTGAAGAGGGTCACTGATAGCAGACCGTTTGAGAGAAAAAAAAAGAATCTGGTTATAAAGGTTCTCACCACTTAAAAAGTCACTTTAAAGTGCCAAGACAATAGACCACTGTGGCATGTTTTTTCCCCGCAGACACAAAGTTCAGGATTTACAAGTTTTTGAAATGGATGTTGCGTTTTAGACCAGGATTTGGCTCATTTGTGGTCTGGCACTAAAGGTTCACAATGCCAACAAGCTCATTAGACCAAGACCTAGATAGTTTTCATACAACTCATCTAATATTTTAGCATGTTTCTCTACACAGTCTTGATGGATGCTGTAGCAATTCACAAGAAAACAAGCTACTCTAACTTTATCCAGGATGTCCAGAGATAGGTGACTCTTCTCACTAATGTCTGTTTATCATGTTGATACTTTGAGAGTTGCTACCGTGAAGTAAGCTAATCCTGAGATGGATGCACATGCATATATTGAATCCATTTTGTTCATTTTTTTTTTTTTCTTCAAAAATGTATATACAGTTTTTTTATAACTGTAAGGAAAAACAACAACAACAACAAAAAAACAAAGGCATAAGAGGATAATACTTGAAAATGCCTGTTTAATCTCAATTTCTATTAATCTGTACAAAGAGTGTTTTAGAATTTAGATTTAAAACAGAAGTTTCTTTTGATGAGAAATACCAGCTGTACATTTAAAGAGTTTATTTAAAGACCTGATGTAATTATCTGTATGTACAACTTCATTAAAAAATATTCTCCACATTTTTTGTGTATGGTCATCGGGCTTTTTGTATTAATGCAAATGTTTCAAATGTTTCTACGAAGTATTTTCCTCTTTAGTACGGGGTACGAGGCATCAAAATAAGAGAAGTAACCTCACACAGCTTGTCTCTGTTGGAAGTGGTTTTCAGATGACTGATGTTGCTGGTTCTTCTTAAAGGAGTGCTCTCAAGAGTTCAAGCTTGGCTGCTCGCTTTACGAAGTCCAAAATGTTCTTATTCACCACCAGGTACTCTAACCAAGTTGGAGAGGTTTGTGTTTTAAAAGATAAATCTGTAAAGTGACAAAATGCTGAACAGGTATGACAGTGCACATCTTGGATAAGGTATAAAAGGCACTGCATTCTTGTAGCGCTCACTAGAAGAGTTCTTGCATCCTAGAGAAGATGCAGAACATGGAAGAAATAAAGCACCTTGTAATTGTCACACTGCTTAGTATCTTCTCCTTGACTTGTGGAAAGATTTCAGGTGAGCGTTTGGTCTATTTACAACAGATTTATTTACTGTAAGTCTATAGGTATTATATATTTAAGTTTAACTCATCCACCTGTTTCTTCTCCTCAGAGTACCAGCTGGAGACAGAGAGTCTGAGTCAATGTGAACAGCTCAGGGCTGTCAGTTCAGCGCAGGGACATGAGCACGTCCCCCAGTGCTCAGAGGATGGTCGCTTTAGGTGCATTAACCTATGTTGTATACTGTATAATATTACATAAAATCAGCATGGTATGTTGCAGAAACGTTTGAAAAAATAAAAATGGCATTCTTGCAGGCATGTTCAGTGTAATCGTGGAGGTGGGGAATGTTGGTGTGTGAGTGGAGAAGGACTTGAAATACCTGGGAGTCGGCAACATGGATCCATGGTTTATTGTAAGTCATTCTTTGTTTCAACATTGAGTTCCCAGAAAACACTGATGAAAAGCATGAATAAATGTTAGTTATGAGATTTTTTCTACGTTGGGTATATGGAAAAATGAGTCTTGAGCACTAAGTCATCATATTAGAATAATTTCTGAAGGGTCAAGTGACATTAATTACTAAAGTAATGGCTTGGAAAAATGCTATTTTTAGACTATTAGTGTTTTTACTGTATTTTGATGCATCCTGTCCTCTCTCTATAATAGGTTTAACCTCATGCCAGCTCCAGAGACAGCAGGCAATGCAAACTGAAGGCATCACCCAGGTGCCAGTATGTCTGGACTCAGGTGAGTTCGAGCCGGTCCAGTGTGATGCATCCCGTGGCCAGTGCTGGTGTGTGGACCAAGAAGGCATGGAGATCTATGGAACCAGGCAGAACGGAAAGCCCTCAAAGTGTGAGTGCTTTTATTTAGTGAACTCCCTGGATGCATTTTTTGAACGAGTCTCTGAAAGATCAAGATTTTTACTTGTACGTTTAACACCAGATGTGCTATTCAATGTGTCTTAACCTTTGACCCTAGGTCCTGGTACCTGTGAGGTAAGACAGCGGCGACTCCTTCATGGTATCGGTGAACCGTCTCCCCCTCAGTGCTCAGATGACGGGGGCTTCTTACCTGTGCAGTGCAAGTTTGTCAACACCACTGACAGAATGATATTTGATCTGTTACACAAATTTAACAGGTGAGATATGTGGTTTCGCATTTAAAGGTTTAGAATTGGTAAAAAAAAAAATTGATCCAAAATACTACAATAGAGTAATATTGTGAAATATTATTACAATGTAAAATAACTTTCATTGAAAAGCTGAAATTTTTTTTCAGCTAACTTAACACAGTCTTCAGTGTCACATGATTGCGTGGTCAAGAAACATTGCTTGTTATATCAATATGTTGTCCCCTTTTTTGTGGTATTTATTATTTTCAGGATTCTTTGATGGATGGTAAATTCAAAAGCATATAATTTATATTTATTTATAAATCTTTTATTACATTTGTAATGTTTTTGCTGTCATTTTTGCATACGTCCTTGCTGAATAAAAGTGGTAATTTAATGGAAACAAAAGTAAATGTAAGATAGTAGCATTAATTTGAAAGAAATCTTACTGACTCTAAGCTTTTAAATGATCGTGTATATCATTCTGTAAGACTACAATTGGATATTGCCAAATATTGCCTATTTTCTCGTAGCAAATTAAAATTGAATTGAATGAATAGAGTCTTGACTGCACAGAGACTGGGAAAGCAGCACAGGCTGTACATGTTTAACCACTAGGAAGCAGTATTGTGTTAGAAAGAAAAAGCAATGTAACAGTTTCTATTTTCCAGTTTTCCTGGAACATCTATTAATATATTCTCTACGAGTTTGAAATGCATCTGCTAAAAGTGATTCATTTAATTGAAATTTCATTAACAGAGACCCAGAGGTGTTCCAGACCTTCAGTGCTTTTAGAAAGGCCTACCCAGAGCTCTCTAGTTATTGTTTCTGTGCAGACAGTCGTGGAAGAGAGATGCCAAGCACAGGTGATACACACCTCTTCGGTTATATCCAGGTTAAAGAAATAAGCCAAGAGCTTTAGGTGTAAACACCACAAATCCATAAACTATTACTATTAAACTGAACCTCTGTTTGCCCCAGGGAGTTGGGACATTTCTTGTGCTGTTAAATATATGAATTGTTTTGAGTATGGTTTGTCTAGGTGTGGAGCTGTTGTTGAATGAGGTGTATGACACAGCGTTTTCAGACCAGACTGGAGGAAGTACATTTGCACACTCAAACATGTATCGAATCCTACAGCGCCGCTACCTTGCTGTCCAGCTGGCCTTGAGCGGGAGATTTAGATGTAGGCACCATTTTGTTGAAAAGGAAGCTTCTATACTGATGTCACAGACTGCATAAAATCGTTTTCTAAATCAGTGTTTTGCAGTAATTTTTTTAAGATTATGCATTTTTGGATTCTCAAGTACATTTAAGATGATCATTTAAAAACATGAACATTTGTTTTTCTTAATTTGCAAATGGTTTTCCTTGGATTTAAATTGTTATAGCATTGTACGATTAAAATCCATCCTTCAGCACTTGCTTTTTTTTGCTTACATCCATGTAAAAGTAAAGGTGCTTACCCAACTCTTATCAATTTAATAAGGTCCAACCCCATGTGAGAGTGAACGGGCTGCAGCTACCCAGGCTGGCAATTCCTTTGTACCCTCCTGTACTGATAACGGAGCATATGTGCCAACCCAGTGTCAGTCCAGTGGCCAGTGTTGGTGTGTGGATGCTATTGGAAAAGAGATCTTTGGCACACGCCAGTTTGGAGTACCAAACTGTAGTGAGTTTGTTCTTTCATGTAATAGTAATAGTTATGTTTCATGATGCCTCTTTAGCATCAGTAAATAATAACACATTGCAAACTAATCTAATTTTTCCAGTCTAGTAGTAGAAGTTCATGGTGCTTTACCTACACAAATATATTCTCTAGTGATCTTAAGCTTGCTTGAGTGATTTTACCTGCCAAGAGACCGGTGAAGCAAAAACAAAAAAATGATCTGTTCCGTTGTTGAGTTTGTGCACTGACTTATGTTGTGTTTCTTGTTTGTTTAGGCGCTGGAGTGAAAGACTGCTTGTCTGAGAGGAGACAAGCCCTCTCCAAGCTTTTTTATGGCCCAGCTGGAGACTTCAGCAAGAGCAACGTGTTCTCTGTTTCTAAAGACACCCTCTCTTTTCTTGGTACTTGCAGTCCTGAATTCCAGGAGCTTTTGGCCAATTCTGGTCTTCTTCAGTCATTGCCAGAGCTGGAGCATCCAAATGTCAGAGACATCCTGGCAGAAGTCCTCCAAGGGATGTTTCCCTCTGGAGCTCTTGCCCTGAAAGCTCTTGCTCTTGCACCAAATCGCAAGAGACTCCAGGAGAATCTCTTTGGAGGAAAATTCCTAAAAAACGCTGGCAATTTTAACTTCACCGGCAGTGTTGGAAACAGTGGTACATTGAGTTTTGGTCAAGTTTTCAGTCAAGTTGGTCTGGCCCAAGCTGTGACCGATTTTATGCAGTTGGCCAAGACCTTCACAGATGACTCTGCCGGTTTTAATCTAGACCAAAAGATTTCTGATGCATTTGGACGTTCAGTGAACCTGAAAGGCAACAGAGATATGATTAAGCTTGTTTCAATAGCCCTTGAGAACGAGCAGTTTCTCACTACCCTTCGAGAAGCAATCAAACAGTTGAAAGCAGAAGATAGCACCCAATTGGGTCAACTGTTTCGTGCCGTTTTTCAGAAATCAGATGTTTGTGAGTCTATGACTTCCACCTCAACTTTCTATGTGCCCCAGTGCACTGAGGATGGGGGATATCAGGAAGTTCAATGTCAGGGTTCGGAGTGTTGGTGTGTGGACTCTCGTGGTCTGGAAATGACAGGTTCTCGCATCAATGGGTCCAGACCGAGATGCTCATCCCAGTGTGAGAAAGAACGTCAAATGGCGATTGCAGTCAAAGCCAGCAGTTCTGCAGGAACTGAAGTCTTCATTCCTAAATGTGAGACTGATGGTGCTTACGTTGCACGTCAGTGTCTTGGCAAAAGTTGTTTCTGCGTGGACCGTTCTGGAACGAAACTCATCGTTCAGAGCTCAGGAAGCTCTCTTCAATGTGAGTCTGAATGCTAACCACAGATGATTAATTACAGAGAGCATTCCTGTATTCATGCATTTAATTAGAGACACATTCATATGATTTGGCACATATGTAACACAACTGGCCAAACATCTCAATTATGCATTATACAGACTTTGTTCATTTGTTTTATGGATCTTAATTGCTTTTAGTTTTGCAAGGTATCTTCTCATAGTTAAAGTTCTGCTTTTTATTTGTATTTCACATAAAACTGCTGATATAATTTTTTTAATATTGACCACATCCCAGAGTAGTCTAATATAACCTAGGGGAGTAAAATAACAATTTTTGTTCCTTATCTACTCCTAAAAAGTTCATATTAGTATGTTAGAAGACCACTATTAATCTTTTAGGGTTCTCGTTATTGTGCCTTTATACTTACTCATGTAGTTTTGCAGGAGATTTGCAACTTTAACTCTCAGATTTTCATAATATGCAGCTCAAGAAACCAGAAATGCTCTATGCTAAGATGGAATCACATTAACAGTGATTATTCAAATCTGAAATATAAAAAAATTATTTTATTGATTTCCCTGTTTAGGTCCAACAAGCTGCCAGGCTACAGCCACCCAGCAATTCCTGTACACCGTGCGCTCTGTTCTCTCTAATCTATCTTCAGTAACCCAGTTTTCTGAAGTGTACATCCCTCGTTGTGCTTATGATGGGAGCTGGCATCAGATCCAGTGTGATGGGCCCCCAGAACAAGCCATTGAGTTTTACCGTGAGTGGGTTCGGATCATAAATTCTGGAGAAGACCTGCCTGTTTCAGAATTTCTTGGAATTTTGCGAGCCTATGCAGGAAACTCAGAAGCAATGGCATCATTTAGAACCTTTGTATCTGAATTCTTCAAAGCTGGGCACCACCGAGTTTTTCCTGTCCTAGCAAGATTTGAGAAGTTCTCTGATATACCATCTGACATATTAGATGGGAATGTGGAGGCCATTTACGGACCATCTGTTTTCCTGAACCCGTTGTCTTTATGGAGACTGATCAGAGCTGAGGATTCTGGTTATCCAGGCCCACTTTCAGATTTCAACCTTTCTCTTGGGAGCTTTCACCTGCGTCAATGCTGGTGCGTTGACCCTCAAGGAGACATGCTAGCAAGTAGCAAGGCTCCTGTTGGACAAATCCCCAAATGTGAGTTATACAAGTTGTATACTAAAGCAATTAATCTACTGTAGTAGTACTACTATCTGCCAGTACTGTACTAATAATAGTAGGAGTAGTAGTTGATAGTAGTAATACTGTTATCTTCCTATCTCTCTTTTGTGTGTCTATTCAGGTCCAGGTCCATGCTCTATAGTTCAAAACCGGGTCTCTGAGTTCCTGAAGCAAGCTGAAGAGCTGATCTCTGCTTCAAACAGCTCACATGTGCCTGTGGGTTACAGTTTTCTCCTGACAAAGAGTGTCTATTTGAGCCCTGAGGAGCTGGAGCAGACACGCACCTCAAAGATCCTCAACACTCAGACCCTGCTGAGCAACACCAACTCTGCATTGAGACTCGCAGCTCATTCCAGTACAGCTTAATGTTTGATCTTTCACTCAAAATAAAAGCTCAAAAACGGCAAAATAAAGTTTAGTAGGGTTCGAAAGTCTGAGACAGCACCTGAAAGCTTGAAAATAAGGGTTTATGAAAATAATGAATAAAATAAAATACCTGTAAGAGTATAAAAGAGTTTCTCTATCACAGTTGAACCTCACTGTATATTCTTCAGAGGTGCATACTCATTACAGTTATTTAATAAAAGCTGTAAGGTTGGGAGAGACACCTCTGAAATGTGCTTTAATGCTTTACCCACACTAAGACTTAATTTGCTTTCGCTTTTTGACAGCCCTACATTTCTACTGGCAGAGTAAACTGATGGTTGATGACAAAGACAGGCAGAGTTTAAAGCTGGGATACCAGCCCTACATCCCACAGTGTGACCCTTATGGCCAGTGGTTGCCCAATCAGTGCTACCAAAGCACAGGTGAGACCATTCTCCATATACACTACCGTTCAAAAATTTGGGGTCAGTAAGATATTTATTGGTTTTTAAAGATGTTTCTAGATTAGGTTAAAATCCCAAAAAAAACTGTAATATTGTGAAATTTTATTTAAATTTAATTTAATATAATAATATATTCTGTGTGAATATATTTTAAAATGTAATTTATTCCTGTGATACAAAGCATCATTACTCCAGTCTTCATTGTAACTTTCAGAAATCATTCAAATATGCTGATTTTTTTATTGTCAGTGTTGGAAACAGTTGAACTGCTTAATAGTTTTTTTTTTTGATGATTCTTTGTTCATTAATATATTAAAAAGAGAAGCATTTATTTAATACTTCTCAATACTGCTGTTTCAGTAGTTTACTGTTTCACTGCTGTTCAGAAGTTTGGGATCAGGACAATTTTATTCTTTCTTCTTTGAAAGAAATTAATATTTTTATTAACCAAGGATCTATTAAATGAACAAAAACGTCATAGCATAGATTTACATTTTAGAAATGTTTTATATTTATTTTGAAGTGAAATAATATTTCATGATATTACAGTTTTTTTCTGTAATTTTAATCCAATAAATGCAGCCTTGATTAGCAGTAGAAACACTTTGAAAATCATTAAATATCTTGCTGACCTCAAATTTTTTGAACGGTAGTGTATATATATAATTGAATTTGTATTTTAATATATTTAAAAATGTATTCCTGTGATGTCAAAGCTGAATTACTCCAGTCTTCAGTGTCACATTGTCCTTCAGAAATCATTGTAATGTGCTGATTTGCTATTCAGAAAACATTTACTGTCAATGTTAGAAATAGTTGTGCTGCTTAATATTTTCGTGAAAATTATCTGATGAGTAGAAAGTTAAAAATTTGGCTGAAATTTTTCTCCTAAGTTTTGCTGTGTTTGATATCATAGGTCACTGTTGGTGTGTTGATGAGGAAGGAAGATATATCACAGGCTCTCTGATGTCTCGTTCTGTGCCCTCTCAGCAGTGTGAGAATCTAATCCCATGTTTTTTTCTTTTTAATAATAAAAGTAGTTAGACTAGCTGCTTGATTTAGTTCTGTTGTTTGTCATTTTAATTCTGGATTATGAATAAGTATGCCAGCTGATTGGTAAAATAAAATAAAATTGTCTCCCAGGCCAAACTACATGCCAAAGGCTCCAAAGTCACTTCCTGCTTTCTGATTGGACACGAACAAGCTCTAATATCACCTACACGTACAGTCCATCATGTGAGGAGGTGAGGCTTTCTGTTTAGGGTTTTTTTGGATTGGATTGTACATACAAAACACATTCTATGTTAACCACTGAAGGTGTACATTTTATATTTGTCTGTCTCATTGTATATGTGTCCATGTCTTTAGGACGGTGAGTTTTCAGTTCTTCAGGAGGCCGTTTCAGGCCGTTCACAGGGGTTGTGTGTGAGTCCAATAACTGGACAAGTCATTCAACCTGCCACCACCAGTCTTTCTGGAGAACTGCAATGTAATTATTTCATCGATTCATGTGTAGAGTGTGATGTAGTACATGTTCTCATATCAACAACCTTTTTTGGTCAAATTTATTCTTAATCGATCACAAGCTTGACCCTTTTCCTTGCTGATGAACATAACCATAACCTTATGCAATTAAACTAAATTCCTATGACCCTTTTATTTCCCTAAAAAGGGAAATAGGAATTTATTTTAATTGCACAAGTTTTTCCAAATTCAATATTGAAAACCACATCTCAAAAGTTCAAAAGTTTTCTTGTTTTTTTTTCAAGCAGTGTGGCATTGAGAAATATATCATGTCATTCCCATGTTGTTTGTTGTAGGTCCAGGTTGGTGTTCTCTACAGAAGACTCTGGCACTGCAGAGAGAGGTCGGTGTGGGCTATGAGCCTCAGTGTGTGCAGGATGGGGAGAGATTCGCACCCCTGCAGTGTGACCTGTCTTACTGTTGGTGTGTTTCTCAAAGCGGGAAGGAACTGCCAGCGACACGCACCCTCCGCAGCACAGGACAAACCCCAGCCTGCGACAGTAAGTGAATAAGGTCACACTTTGCATTTTAGGCATATACTTGTGGCAACATGATTTTCCCATATTTGTTTCCCTTTTCAGTTCCTGAGTGCCCTCTTCCATTTGGAGATATTTCACATGGTGCAGTTGTGTGTAGCACTGCGAATGTTGCGGGTCAGCAGACACAGCGCTGTGAACTGTTCTGTGACCAAGGTTATGTCAACACCCTTCTTGTCGCCAGCTTCCTGTGTGATCCCCAGGCCAAAAACTGGCTTGATGATGCTCCACTATCCTACGCCTGCCAAAGTAAAGGCCACAGACACAAACACTGTCCTATTTACCTGTTAAAACACTCACAGGTTGTTCCACTATGTCCTTCGGGATTTATTGTTCGGTGAAATCTTGCTGCCCTAATTACAGTGCATCTGTTTGTACTAAGCAACTGTGTGTCTGTGATGTCCATCAGAGCCTCAGGTTTTGCAGACAGTGAAGGTGTCCTTACAGCTGAAGCTATCCCTGGCTGAGGGTCAACAGAGTTGCAGCACCCAGAATGTTGAGCTACAGGCTGCTTTACTGCGAGACATGAGAGCTACAGGCCTCTGCAGCCTACAGGTACAATACAGTCTGCTTTGAGCCATTATTAACAAAAATGGTCAAATTGGTTGTAATATTATATAAAATTGTTGTTATATATATATATAAAATTTAAC
>JAUMHP010039541.1:0-11490 GCA_032361065.1 Enteromius trimaculatus | reverse complement strand
TTTATTTGTAGATTTCATTATTTTTTTTATAATTTATATAGTCACATTTAAATTAAGAAATAAATGAAAACAGAATGAATATATATATATATATATATATATAATCTGAATTATTTAATAAAAAATAAAATGTAATTCCAAATATTAACAAAAACTAAAATAATAAACTAAAATTAATTATGAAATTAAAATAGCACTACGTACTGATACAATTTTTTTTTTAGACTAACTTTAAAGTTTTAGTAATTCTTTTGTGTTTTTCTCTGTTTATTATTTGTAAAATGTCTTTTTTGGTTGGTTTTCTTAAGTGTTTCATTTAAAGAAAACAAGGAGGGGTTTTCCTGAGGCCAGCTGTCAATCAAACCATCACTAGCCCCTCCCTCCACATCCGTGTTTATGTTTCTGATTCGGTCTGTTTTCTTTTTTTTCAGTGAAACCATAAACGATAATATCAAGATGGGTAAAAACACGCTCAAATCTTATGAATACCGCTGCAGTATGATAACTCAGGCATCTCAGAAATGGTAAAACAGTCCTTCGCCGCTGCAGAAAACTGTCAACAGCCTCGCTGGAAAAAGACCACAGAGATCTCAGTGTTCATGAGAGCATGGAATAACGACTTCGTTTAGCTTTGATCAACCTGTAAAATTAGAGCAATTACTAAAATTAATCTGATATTTTGCAGAAGACAGTTTTGCGAGCCAGGGATTGCAAATGTAACGGAAAAACCTTCCTTAAGCCTGAAAAGAGCTGAACTGTGAAACTTTTAAGGGATCACAGGGTTTTTCCCCTTTTGGGCCAAAATCAATCGAAAGTTTTCCTTAAAATAGGTTTATATGCTTTCAACCCTCATGTTGTGTTCTGGTCATTTAGAGAGGATTTTATACCAATGGACAAGCAGGGTTCATTTATTTATTTAAAAAAAAAAAAAATCTTGTTACACTCTTGTTTTGGTTAAAAATCACCAGCCTACAAATTATTGCGTATAAATGTCTTATGTTATTATTACCAAAACTGGCCTCATTGACCTGCGTTTACACACCTCGGGCCAAAATGATCCACAAATAATACTCTTTTTGATATATATTTCATAATATGCCATTGATATTTTATTCTAGGGTTTGTTAACATTTCGAATTTAATTTTATTTTTAGGTTTTATGTTTTCACTTTTTTGTGTTTTTTTAATTAAGTTTTTGTACTTTCTTTTTTTCATTTGTATAAAGTTTTACAAAATGTTTATGATTAATTTTTAAATAGTATGGTATTTTATATTATATTTTTTATAGTTTTAGTGAACTCTGGCAAAAAACAAATAATATATTTTGGTTAAGTACATCATTGATATTGTATTCATTTTTTTATATTTTAAATTCATTTAAATTTCTTTTTTTTTATTTTAAAAAGATATTGTAATCTTTTTTTAATGTTTAAATAAATGTCACAATGCAAAAAAATATATTATATTTATTTTTATATTGATATTAATATTTATGCTCACAAATAACACATCACTAAATCATTAAATTGTTAATGTATCATTGTATATCAGAACACTATAATTCCTCAGGAAAGTGGTTCTGGTTTCTGGGGATGATGGGAATCTTGGCTGGGATTTGTGCGGATAGTGAGGGATGAGATTGTGCATACTTACAGCCATTTTTGTCTATTAAAAACCATTCCTCTGTGAAACATAGGGACAGACATGGCAGGCGGTATGTCGACCTTGGTGTGATGCCAGGCCAGAGAGATCTATATTAAAGTCTTGTGGCTCACAGGAGTGTTCCTGAGCAAATATATTTATGACCAGCAAATGTTTGCAGACGCCGAGAATTGCTTGTGTGTATTCCAGGACTCAAGGTGGATTAAGTTTGTGCCTCTTCCTGAAGAATATCATCTTTTTCTTTTTTGGACGAGTTGTAGTCGGTTCTGTGAGTTTAATTGGCCCCACACTCCAGAGTCGAGGATATTTCAAGGGCCCTTCGGTGGTTTTACCAACAAGAGCTCTTTATTAAGGATCTTGTGCTGATAGGCTTCTATTTTCTCTAGTGCATTTTCAGTTTAAATTTATAATGAGTTGATATTTATAGGAGTATTTTTTAATATAGTTATTTTAATGCAAGTTTACTGCTGTACACAAGGCAATTTTTTTCTTTGTTGTTTTTCATCCTACTTCTCCTTTTTTTTTAATTGATTAATTTAAATACTTATTTATTTGTTTATTTATTAATTCGTTTATTTAGATTAGATATTTTTATTTTTAAGTAAAACTGAAATATGTTTTTTGAAATACTATGTATTTGGACTATCAATGACTAAAACTAAAACAATTAAAATGCGTTTGCATTGCTTGAAGCAAAATCAGTTTTAACTGAAAACAAAAGAAAAAAATGTTTTAATGGATTTGAAAAATATTTGCATTTCCAGATTCACCTATATTAATCAAACCTACCATTATTAGCTTTATTCACGAAAAATAAAAGAAAGAATTAAGAAATGAAAATGGCTTTTTATTAGGTTTATTTACCAGAGTTGATATTGTTAATTAAAACCAAAACAATAAAACATTTCCATTACCTGAAGAAAAAGTTAACTGTAATAGACTATATTTTTATTATTATTCTTTTTTGTGTAGTTTATTATATAATAATAAATTATTTTTATACAAACAAAGCATATAAAATCACAAATTATCAATCATAATTTGATTTTAAATTCAGAAAGGGTCTTTTAAATCATGTGTTTTTGATGTTATTATTGATTATTACATGAAGGTATTTGCTTTCCACTTTTCAGACAGTATTTTGTTCCCTCATACAACTGTGTCCTCAACCTGAAATCATCTTCTGACTAAGAAGACCAGCTCTTTCAGTAATCAGCCTGGCTCTGTGTGTGTTCGTCTGATATACGTCACAGAGTTGAGTGCAGTATATTTATATAGCACTCTTCACATTCACGTCCAAAGCAGTTTCTGCAAAGAATAGTTTTGTTGAACTCTACACTTTTTTTCTTCTTCTTTATATCCCTTTGTAAGGACGGGTTTAAAAATATCTGTAAGTTAACACTACAGTCCCTCCATGAGATTTGCCATAATTCTAGAGCGTTCATGGGATATGTTGATTTACATAAGAACAGCTATCATTTGCACCATGATGGATGAGCTGTTTTTCCTCTTTTGGCAACAAAGTGAAATTATAGCACTTCACCAGACATTTTTCATTGCAGCTGTTTTGTCCTCCTCTAGCTTAAAGATTTGGATTTAGTAGACATTCCTCAGTAAAGCTCTCGGGCAGCGTCTTTACATTAAACCAGGACACATGAAGCACATAAGCAGTTAACCCTGTTTTAAGCTGTTTGTGTTGTTTTGGTATCCAGAGCAGTGTCACGTGCTATTTTGCTTCATTTTTATCTGTTGTTTTGATGCGTTTCTCTCTGTTTGCTTTGCTATTTCTGCCCAAAATCGTCCTTGAGTGCAAAGTTAGACATTCTTGCACAAGACTTGAAGCTTGAGGTGACTCAGCCCTGCTTTAAAACGAAACCCCTTATCGCTTTCCTCAAGGTCTTCATGCTGCAGATGCAGTGCGTCAGTGATTTACAAAGCGCTGATTTTAAAAACATCTTTGGGTTGATGTTACCAAGCGCTGATTGTTACATACTCCCGCTTTCTTTGCTGATTGAATTGCCTTGACTTCTTTCTTTCTTTGCTCCTGCAGCTCCATCAGGCCGCTGAGGTGGCCCTCCTGAGAGGGGCCAGGGCCATTTCACCAGAGGATATCATCTTTCTAATGAGGAAAGACAAGGTAAAAGCACACCAATATGAGACATTACCGCAACATAAATCATTAGCCTTCATATTTATGGACTACCGCTTGGGTTAGTGAGTTGTTTTATTGCTTTTGTAGTTCTGTTGCTTTCGCTCGCTGGTTAAAAGCAAGAAGCGGGGCTAGGTGGTGTAATAAAAAGGTCTTTTGAGCTTTTTGTTGATTTTACATGATATTTATGGGATTTCAATGAAGAGGGTAAGTAGAACTGAAACAGTAAAACAAGGTTTTCACACATTTCTTCCCTAATTATTGTGAATCTGTTCATTGAAACTGATTCGTTGAAATGAATCGTACTAACCATGTGTAACTCAATAATCATCTTGCAATATTGCAGTATTCATAAAGCTGCTTAATTCAGTATCACCAGCAGTTCATTGAAATGGACCCGTGATTCACAAAAATGAACAAATCTTTTCATCTTTAACTGGGTTCTACTTTTTTTGTTTGAATCAAATTTTTGCAGTATTGCTATATTAATAGTGCTTCTTAACTCAAAATTGAGAACACATCCCACAGCTCTAGACAGAATTGCATTTTCTTGAACATTGTGAAACTAAAAGATCATTTTGTGAGATGCAGTAATGGATGGAGATGCAATATTTCATTATGTTAACTCGTTCCCCCACCATTGACGAGATATCTAGGTCTATTATGGTAAGCTCTAGTGCATGTCCTGAATGAGTTACAGTACTTCCTGTCTATCAGGCTCAAAAACGGAAGGCTCAGAAACAATATAGATCATAATATAGATCAAAATTGACCATTTTGAATCTGATCGTGACGAAGTATAGGCTAGTTAGTGATGGAGATACCTTTACAGATGCAGAAACATCTCTAGTTATGTCGTGGATGGATCTATAACCGCGCGATATGAATATGTATGTGTGGGTGCGTGATCTATATATAAATAGAGTATGTGTGTATATATTGCTACGTGTGTGTATGTATGTTGCCTAAATGTGTATGTGTGTGTGTGTGTCTGTTCTGTTTACTGAATTCAGTTTAATTTATTGATATAATCATTTACAGATGAAAGAGGATGATATCTGAATTTTCCTCGAAAATGCAGTACTTTGATATAAATGCATTTTTTTCAGTTTTTTTGTCCAAAATTGTATTTCTGAAACCTATCTGCATTCAAGTGATGATAAAACACACAAAGATAGAATAACGTGGGTTTTTTGTTTGGTTTGATATATAATATGTTCATATTTGCACCACAGCAAATATTCTGAAGTTCGTCAAATATCTGTGAACTTTTTTTTTTTTTTTTTTTAACACTGGCGGGGAAAGAGTTAAGTGCTGAATCAAAACGAAAAGATAATTTTGTGCGATGGATGGAGATTGTTTTAGTTTGAATGCTAAACCTGCTGTTTTATTTCTATCAGAAAAAATTACAGCGGCTCATCAGGTACATGCAGTTCAGAGACTACAAATCCAGAGTCCTCAAAACCATCGAAGATGAAGATCTGCTGGATTCAGGTACGGCATGTGCAGTGTTCTCCCATATATTCATCCGTTTGCCACTAGTTGAAGTTGAGAGTCAGTGAATCAAGTGTTTATTTATTGTTGAATCACATGCATCTCTGACAGAAAATAAGACCAACAAACCATTCTTTATTAGAATTCAAATTCAAAAATTCGAATCCTTTAGAATCGTTAACGGTTCGGAACATCATGAAAAAACTGAATGGGAACCTGTTCTCAATTCCCAACCCTCGTCGGTGTGTAATACTTTAATATATCATCCCGCTTAGCATGTTTTCCATATGAATGATTTTGTTGGTAAGATATTTTCCCCCATCAACGGCATTTTACCATTTAGCCGTTGCCTTAAAGGACGAAGCAGCACATAACGAGTCGAAGGGTAATTTTGTACGCCACAGTCAATCAGCGTGAGTCATTAACCATAATGCAGACAGAAGCTTTGGCATGAATCTGCTCCCTCATCAATATCACCGAAAAAACGAGCGTGGAGGAGGAAAGCCATCCACACAAACAGAGTAATGTCATGCGAGTGCCATTAGGACTCCATTAGGAAATGCAGTCTCTCTGTCTGAACACTTGGCTCGCTGTCTCAGATGCGTTGCTCTTCTGAACACTTCTGACCCCAGAGAAGTGCCTCAAAGCGGGGGATTATTCTGTGATTCTCTTCTCTATTATCTGCATTATTGCATGCGATATAAAATCTAGGAGGGAATTGTGTGGAGGCCTGCGGTGGGAGCCAGCCCGTGACAGGAGGTGGTTTTGCTCTGGTGTGGTGCCTTCGGGGGGAAACATAGAGCGAGAACATAGGTTTTGATTTCTTTCTATGCAGTGTTCGTGCAGTGACCCCTAAAACAAAACTACACTGCAAATGAGGAACTTCTGTTCAGCCGCTATTGTGTTTTTTTTAGATGCTCAGCAGATCTGTGCTCAAGGCTGGAGATATGGTTCGCAATTCATCAAACCTAGTTTCCTTTTAGTCAAATTTACTCAATATCTTCATGCAGTTCGATTAGCATGGTCACTGAATAAAAAAAAGTGATTGCAGTTTGTATCTCATAATTCTGACTTCATAAAAACTGGCAATTCAGATTTTTTTTTCCTCAGAACTTTCAATTGCAATATAACGTCAAAATCGCAAGATTCTGAGACCTGCAAACTTGCATGTGCAAGAAAAAAAAAATGAATTGTGAGATAAACATTTGAATTGTTTATTCAAAAATGGCCTTTTATAGATTAGAGCTGCTAAATGCAACTATAAGGCTTGTCATCATGTATTCAGTTCTTTTTAGGTGTTTCAATCAGAAATACAAGTAGTTACAGATATAAATCAGGTGAAGTGTTAATGCAATGGTTTAGACACATTGTTCTAGAAAAACTCATTTAAACTCCGAGAATGATAGGAGAACGTTTATATTTAGTTTAATAGAACAATTTGGGTTGCAAAGGCTTTTAGTTATGTGGTTGGCCGTGTTTAGATATTTAGACCTATTGGGGCAGCTTCCCGAACAGGGTTTAAGACTAGTCCTAGATTAAAATAAATGTTAAGAGCTGTCTAAACTGGAAAAAACTTGCACGGAGATATCTTAAAACACATCATTGACATTGTTTGGTCTTAAAATGCTCACAGAGTATGCATTTTTGTAAGACATGTTTCTAAAAATTCTTAAATGTCCTAAATTACTGTAGCAAAGGTCTAGTCCTGGCTTAATCTAATACCTATCCAGGAAACCGGCCCCTAGTCCTGTAAACAAATGCCCTGGTAACTTGCAGTAGGTAAGTCTAAACACAGATCAAAACATAAAAATGTTTTCATATCATGCAATTTTATTAAAGTACTTCTAAATAACCTGTTGCATTTAGCTTGGGCGTTTTAAGAGCCGGTTTCACAAACGGGGCTTAATTTAACTAATGCCTAGTCCTGGTTTAAGCTAAGATATTTAAACAACTTTTACAAAAATGCCTTATAAAAGAACAAACACAGAACAATGACACTGACATGTTTTAAGATATGTCAGAGAATGTTTTCATCTGAGACAGCTCAAACATGCAGTTTAGTCTGGGACTAGCTTAAGCCTTGTCTGTGAAACTGGGGGTAAATGTGTTTTTTTTACTTGGAATTTTATAATTTTGAAGGATGAATTCATTAGATCATAGATGTTTTAATGATGTTTATTTAGTTTACTATATCAACTGCTTGGCAATTTTTTCACAATGAGTTCAAATCTCGGTAAGATCAGGTCTTGTTTTGTTTTTTGCGCTAAATACCTTGTAAATACAAGTAATTGCGAACATCAATTTGGTCTCGAGCACTGTAAACATACACTTAATTAAGTTCAGTCTAGAAAAAATGCATTATATTCATATTTTTTTTATATGCAGTTTTGTATTTTAAAATGCTGTGTTCAAAGCACCTCTGTAAAAGGCACATTTAAAAAGCAATTTTTTACTGAATTTGGAAGGACAAGTTCACCATATCAAAGCAGTTTTACTAGTGTTTATATAGTTAGATTTTAATGCACCATTTCATCATTATTAGATTAGCTATTTGTCCAAACCAAGATTTTCCGAGGCCTTTTATTCATCCAAATATTGTATCAGATGTCAAATTAAGGATTCTTTAAAGCCCGAAATACACTAGTAATTATGTACGTCAACGTATTTGTATCATTTAAAAGTGAGTTTATACAAACTGACGTTTTTAGCGTTTGATTGAGTTGCAGCGTTTACAGAGGAAGTCCACAATTACAGTCTGCTCAAGGCAGTGGCGTGCCAGTCCCAACGAACCTGAAGCCCATAAAACCAGCTGTTATTTAGGTGTCATAAATTCAGTAACCTTGATTAAACATTTTCTGGGGCTATTTCTGTCATTCACAACCAGACGTTACTTCACAGAAGTGTGTTTAATCAGTGTATTTCCTTTCATTTAATTAACATTTTCCTCCTCCTTTTTTTATTTTCCCACCCTGGAGCTTCAGGCCCATGATGCCCGCTGATGCTGAACCGCATGAACATGCTGGAAAAAGTGAAAGTGGTTTGCTGTGGTAGAGCGTGATTTTATGCTGCTGTGGGAATTATGTACAAGGATGAAAAATCTCTCATGCTTCGGCTGCTTATTAGTCTGGATTCCAGCTCTGCTCACTCATTAACCGACTTCATGAGGAGCATCATGGGATGTTTTAAACACTGGTGAAGAAGGAGAATGTTTGATGGACACTTGATGATGCTTAAAATGAGATTGCATTTGCATGTTAATAATGTAAATTAAAATATATTGTTATAGTTTAGTACATTTTAAAATTATACAGGGTGGGCCATTTATATGGATATACCTTAATAAAATGGGAATGGTTGGTGATATTAACTTCCTGTTTGTGGCACATTAGTATATGTGAGGGGGACACTTTTCAAGATGGGTGATGGCCATTTTATTATTTATTTATTAAGGTGTATCCATATAAATGGCCCACCGTCTATTATATATATATATAAATTATATATTATCTATTATTTACTTTATCTAACACAGATTAAAATCATTTATAAATAAAAAAATACTATGTGTGTATATTAGGGCTGTGCAATATGGACAAAATAATCATATTGTGATTTTTATTTTTTATTTATTTTTTTAACAAACATATATATTGCGATTACGGTTTTATTTGTGATTTTGGCAACTGTTTTTGCTTTTTCAAACAAGCTTCATACATGCATTCTAAATGTATTCAGTGCATAAGAAGTTCATAACAAAACATTTCTCAGTGAATGAAATAACATTTACTGACAATGTGCGCATGCATAATATCTGTGCACATATGATAGGTAATTGCGTTGGTAATTTCTTTGTGCTGTTTCTGAATAAAAAAATTCTGAATAAAAATCTCAATAAATTAATAGATAAAATTGCAGCCTTATGCGATTTAGAAATTGCATGTGCTTAAATTGCGATTTTTTTTTTTTTTTTTTTTTTTTTTTTTTTTTTTTTGCGATTGACTTTTGAAAACCTTTTGAAAGAGGACTCTTTCTGTCCTCTCACAGACAAATCCAGCAGCAGCAGCGTCAACAAGAGACAGCGTCTGCTGCAGGACTTCATGAGCTCCATCGACCAGACCGGAGAGTTCCTGTCGCTGGTGGAGGAAGAGGAGGTGGATGAAGTCAAGCAGGAGCGGCTGGAGGTGAGAAATGTGCCCGCTTCAGCACAGACGGGGACTGTGGGAGAAATCCTAAGGGATTATACTTTGATCACAGAGGAGGAGCACTACTTCATTCTTTCACGATCAGCCACCTTCACTAAAAACTTGTCTTATTCACTAATACTGTGTCATGCATAGTTAAATTAAGATTTTAAAGAGTGCTTACAGGCACAACAACACAGTTTTGCATGCAGTCAATGAACTGGCAGTGAAAGAAACCACAAGAATTAGAACAGATCCCATTTCCTCCGATAGTGGCAGCAAAGCAAACAGGAGATGTGTCAGGAGTCATATTAGATTTCCTCCTGTCAAGTCAGAAATATTTGTTAAGGGATTCACTTTTATTAAACATAATAAGTCTGTATGCAAAATGCAAAACATTTATTATATTCTCATTTTATGCATGTATGTATACAAATCTGACAAATTAGCATTTAAAATGTAATAATTATAAACATTCAAAGATGGCAGCATTTTAAGAAGCTATGTTTGAAAAATGTTTTAAAGTAAAAAAAAAAAAAGTAGATGCTTCTACACTGGCTATTAAAAAACTCGTTTTAGTCGTAGTAATTTTTTGCTTAGACAGCTTAGACAGCACTTTATTTCTGCAATCCTAACTTTGACTCAAACGTGGTGTTTGCGAACCACAGAAGCACCTGATATTGACACGGCTCTGAAACATGTTCTTTTGATCCTCGTGCTCCGTAAAGGACAAGAAAGCGAGACTTCGACTGCTGTCAGTACGTCTGACTGGGTTTCATCGTCCTCCACTAATAGTCTTAACATCTCATCTGAGTTTCCACTGTGATATTTTCCTCTGTGCACAGCAGACAGACATGCAAATTCACCACGAGTGAAACTAGAGAGCAGTGATTGACCTGTCAAAGACAACAGAAGTGTTTTCAGTCTAATCTGGGAAAGCGATGAGGGGATGTGTCGCTTTATCAGACATCGAGACGTGATCAAACGCTCTGAATCTCTGCGATATGAGCCTGAACTCTGACTGCGCCGAGGGAAATAAATAACTACAGCTGAAAGATGTAATTAAAGGTCTGAAGCAAGAACCTCGGACAGGGGGTATTACCATGAGACGTTTAGTCGTCCCGTCTCAATTAAAACACTTCTGGATGTGGCCAAGAAAGCCTGCGGTTTCCCCCAAATCTTTGTTCCCACAGAGTGTTTTAATGGGTATGTTTTAGCTATCAGGACAACCTTTTGGGAATAAGGAACCATATCCTTCTGGGCCTCCCACTTTGCCCCACTCATGAAGTCCTGGAGAGAGGAGTTTTATGGTTTAACCACACGGCACAGTGCCGCTTTATCTAGTGCCCCCTCGTTCTCCTGATCTTGCTCTTCTGTGGCTCACAGCACGTCTCCTCCATCTGTGTGATGGCTGGTCGTGTAGTTGTCAGAATTAAGAAAATTGTGTGTGTGTATTTATTGATTGATGACCAGTATGAGTTTTTTTAATAGCCAGTGTAGAAGTATCTCTTTATTTTGCTTTGAAAAGTTTTTCGAATATAACTTCTTAAAATGTTGACATTTTTTAATGTTTATAATTACTAAATTTTTAATGCTTATTTGTCAGCTACAAAATTCTTCTAAAATTATAATTCTGTGTGTGTCTGTGTACGTGTATTATAATATTTAATTTGTGTGTATATTAATTTATAAACCTTTTTTATATAATCTATATAATTTTATTCATATATAAATTTATATAATTTAATAATAAATTTGTATCATTTTATTAAAATATTATTTAACATTTATAACAATATTAATTATATAAATATATTAACTTATTTTTATAACCTTCTGTATGTATAAAATAAATTCTTTTGTTTTATCTAGATAAATGTTTATTATTTTCTTACATGTGTACTTATAAAATTATATAAATTACAAAATACCAAACATATATTTATTTACTTTTAATTATTTTTATTACAAATTAACTATCATTTAGAATTAATAAATTTAAAT
>JAUMHP010039540.1:0-11490 GCA_032361065.1 Enteromius trimaculatus | reverse complement strand
TCAGAGGACCACAGAGTTTCCTGAAAAACAGTAGGTAATTTGCTCTGGAATTATCACAGAGGTTGTGAGAGAAAAACGCAGACATCGCAGATTCGGACGGGATTAAAATCACCAAGTACATCTGTGAAACTAAACTTTCTCTAACGACCCCCTGTAAAACTAGTCCCGTCCGAATAGGGCTTAAGACTGTATTTGTTGTGCGGGTCAGAAACACACAGACGCACTGAAAACAAATCTCCAAAACATTTCCAAACGTCATTAATGTTTACTGTCAGTATTATCTTCTTTAAAGTCTTATGTGTGTCACGCCTGCGCGGCTTAGGGGGAGGGCGAGGGGAACACCAAAAATCTTTAAGGTGGGGGGTGGAGATGGCAGAGACTCCTAACTGGATCAGACGGACGAGAAGCCCTCCAGGGCGGATCAGACGGCGGAGAAGCCCACCTGGGTCGACCAGACAGCGAAGATGCTCTCCGGAGCAGGTTCAGGTGAGAGGGTGGTTGCTCCAGGATTAGGTTCAGTGCACAGTGAAAGATCAGTGAATTCGGGGGCAGGCTCAGGGTGAAACAACAGTTTCCATGGCCGCATCTGGGCAGGGGAAAAAGTCACAGGTCTGTAGTGTTTCGGGCCATAAGAAATCACAGTCATCTACAGGTTCTGGTGGTTCGGGCCTTAAAGAATCACTTTCACACACAGGCTCCGGTGGCTCAGGCCATAAGAAATCACAGTTATTTACAGGCTCAGGGCCGTGAATCAGGGACTGGAACAGGAATCAGCACTCCCGACTGAAAACAGGGATCGGCACTGGATCAGGATTCCGTGAATCAGGCTTAGTCATGGTCTGTAATGAGTCGCGGGACCATGAATGCGGATCAGCGTCTGGTACAATAGGGGATGGCGCACAGGGCCATAATAACGGATCAGTGTCCTTAACAGTGGATGACGGCGCACAGGGCCGTAATGGTGGATCGATGTCCACGACAGTGGATGACGGCGCACGGGGCCGTAATGGCGGACCGGATTCCACGGAGATGTGCGCGTCCGCACTAACAAGGCTCACTGCCAGCTCGGAATTCGGATGTTCCTCTTGGGCTGGTTGGGTGGAGAGCCAGCTTGCTTGAGCTCTCGCCGTATAAGGCTAAGAAGCAAAGCCGACCTCCACTTCAGGTCTGTTACACCTGGGAGCTCTATGGGGCTGAACTGGGGCAGTGCGTTGAAAGACCGCAGTCATAATGGAGTCTCCGAGACCCGACCGTTCGGCAAGTTGGTAGAAGTCTGACACAAAGTCCTAGAATTACGGGTCTCGGAGAACGAGCTCGACAAGCCCCACGGTCAACGCCATCTCCTTGTCTTGGTCTGTCGTTCTGTCACGCCTGCGCACCGGTGATGTCGTGGTATATATTCAGCATAAGCTATTTAACTTGACCTGTTTTTATCTTGATTATTTAATTTACAAGTTATTTATTTAAACAAGTTTATGAAAGTCATTAAAACCAGTTTATGCCTGCAGCAGTCTTCATTAACAACATCCTAGAAGCAGCGTTAATAGATCATTACAATTTATTTAGATCTAATAGAATTATTAGGCAATTTTAAAATGTCAGCCTTCAGAGTCCGCTCAAATACTGCACTAACAGAACATTTCCATGCAGTACACGTGTTCCTGTTTACAGTAGCACTGCTGTAACATGCTGACGCTAGCCTCTTGTCACACCATGATCTGATAATAATAGCTTTGTAGCATTATACATTATTTAGACCTTAGGTTTAAAACTTGATTCTGTTACATGGAACTGAATACAAATAAAGTATTGCTATTTAAAGGATTAAATCTCTGTTTTAGCTCAGTTGTTCAGAAGAAATCAGGACCCAGCTGTAAGTCTGTGAAGAGTGACGGGTCTATGGATCGACCAGCAATGTTTGAGAGTGACTGGCTTCCAGATCTACTACCAGTTATACCGAATTACTTGTCTTTCTTAAAGACTAGAGATTCACTGCCGGGACTTAGGTATATATTATTACAGAGTATTACATGACATTATAAATGATCTGATTTCATTGTAATTCACAATTTTGGTATAAACACAGTGTATGAAAGATTATAAGTGCTATTTAAAGTCAATGTGATAGGTATGAATGTATAGTTGAGTTGCTACAGTAATTTAAAGATGAACTTTACTCTCTTTCTGTTTTTAGCTCAGTTCATCAGAAGAGATCAGAGTCTGTGAAGAGTGACGCGTCTATGGATCGACCAATATCCTTTAAGAGTGGAGATTCACGGCCTGCTCTCAGGTATAACATCCGTATGAAAATCTGGCTCAATGTTTATTTCAGGTGGCCTTATCTACTGTATATTTACATCCAAAAAATTAGTACAATGTGCCTCATAAATTAATCTAACGTAGAAATAAGTGAACACGAATCAACAGAGTTCACTTAGAGGTGTGACGATTTGTGTTTTCAAAGTGAATCAAAGTGATCCTCATCCCTTTGTTAGTAGAGACTTTAGGAGACTTTGTTTGCCATGCACTTGTCAAAGGGAGTGATGTAATTTCCTGGTTATATGGATGTCTGTCATCAAACTCACTGAGGGACGACTTAAAAAAAAAATGTATATATACATTTGTATAATGTTTAGACATTTTATATTAAATTAATTATCATATTATTATTCTTAAATTACATATTTCAAATATAAATATAAAATGTGTGTTTATTTGCAACAGTTATGCTAACAATAATAAAAAGACATTTATTACTTTAAAACAGTGAATCTCCCGACGCACACAATGCTGTGTTCGTTATCACAGGAACATCTCAGCTGAATTTGATATATTGTATAACTGTAATGGTATTTTTTGCCTTAGTCCCTATTGTGATTTGATTTAAGGTTCATTTATCCAAACTACATCTAAACATGCAGCGGTGACCAAAGCAGGTTACTATCAATGATACAGAAGAATGAACAGACAGAGCTCAGGGTTAAACACACGATTGGAAATGAGCAATAAAACCTTGTTTAAGTTGTGCATTTAGGTCTTTATTTTACTGCAGTACCTTGCTTTAAAATAAATGTGACAGAAATGTCTATGTTTGTCGTCCATGTGAGGGGGGCTCCTGTAGGAAAGGACATTTTCATTCGATTGTATATCATGTTTTCAAAAGAGAGACCAGAGACGGGACTTTTTTTAATTTTTCAACAGTATTTTTCAAAAGTATTTTTTAGAAAGATGGAGCCCTGTCTGAAAAGTGAATAAACTAAACAGAGATGATTTTTGGATTAAAGATCTAGATTAATGATGTCAGGAATGATCAGGTCACATCCACAACATTGTATTTATTTACATTCATATCATATAATAATTATTAATGCAATTAACTTGAAACGTTCTGTTCAAAGCCCACTTATGTCCGTTCTAATTCTAAACAACAGCTCCTTTATCTGCTCTTCTCAACTATAATAATGTGTTGTGGACTCTTCAAACTAAATCATCTGCATTCTGAAACATGTTTAACACGTTACTGATGACTGATAGCCTGTGTCTGATACTGCTATGATCTGTTTCAGGCTTTCTGTGTCATAACATTATAGAAATTCATTCATTCTAACATTCAGACATTGCATTCTCAAAGAGAACATGATGGAGATTCAGCTAAGACTGTATTTGTTGTGCGGGTCAGAAACACACAGACGCACTGAAAACAAATTTCAAAACATTTCATTGTCAGTATTATCTTCTTTAAAGGCTTTATGTGTTGTTTAAGTGACGTTGCTGTCAGAGACAGATTGTGTGTGTTTGTGACTCCTGCTGCTGGGTGTAACAGGTCAGCTGGAGGTGTCATCAAGCTCCACTAGATGGCACTCCAGATCCATCTATATGTTGTTCTGTGTTTCTCTGTTATCCATCCCAGGACTCTAATTATGAACTTGTGTCTCCACCCACCTTGTTTGTCGGCATGGCCACCCATTAGTTCCTCCGCCCCTTGCCTTGTTTTGATGTGTATTTAAGGACTCGCTTGAGTTTGTTATGTCGTCGATCATTGTGGTGTTTTCCCCCTTTGTAAAGCCATGTTTCCCGGGTTCTCCGTAGTTACTGTTCTTGACCCTGCCTGCCTCGGGTAGTGTCTGCCCCTCTGGATTACATCTGCCGTTCGCCCGACCCCTGCTTCGCATTCTGGATTATTCTATTGTCTATGCCTCTGATGTTACTCTCTACTGTTGATCAACCCTGCTTTCCTGTACCGCAAGTTGTTTTAATAAAAGAGCTGCACATGGATCCGCCTCTCCTCATCTTACCTCTGCATCATTACACTGAGTGTGACTAACAAAAGATTTCTATTTGTCTAAATCATTTTTGTTCATTAGCAATCTGGTTTGGTTTTACTTTGTATCACTGCATGTTAAAAATAATTAACTATATATTATGCAGATGTAAAATAAGAAACTTTAATCTTATTCACATTTTATAAATATTTGTACAATATATATTCAGCATAAGCTATTTAACTTGATCAACAACATCCTAGAAGCAGCGTTATTAGATCATTACAATTATTTAGATCTAATAGAATTATTAGGTCATTTTAAGTCCGCTCAAATACCGCACCGACAGGACATTTCCATGCAGTACACGTGTTCCTGTTTACAGTAGCGCTGCTGTACTGGAACATGCTGACGCTAGCCTCTTGTCACACCATGATCTCATAATAATAGCTTTATACATCATTTGGACTCAAGTTAAAACTTGATTCTGTTACATGGAAATTAATACAAATAAAGTATTCCTATTTAATATTAAGGTAACACTTGACAATAAGGTTCTGTTAGTTGATTTGTTAACTAACATGAACAAACAATGAACAGTACATTTATTAATCTACAGTATTTATTAGTCTGTCTTAATGTTAATGAAAATAGCCTACAGTTGGTTACTAACGCCTTAGTAAATGTTGAAATTAACATTAACTAAGATTAATAAATCAATTAATAAACTTTAGTTCATGCTACTGTAACTAGTGTAGCTAACTAATGTTAACTAATGAGGTCTATTGTATAAATTCTGTCCAGTTTAGTTACTTTCAAACACTTAAAAGTATGGTTATTTTATTGATTTGTGTTTTTGTTTTTATTTATTTATTTATTTTTAATTTGGTATCATTAAAATTGAGTTGAATTAAAAAGTCTGTAACGCCTTAGGTGTCTCTGTGTTCTTCGTCTCTGTTTTGTTACCTGTCATTCTGCTCGTCCATGTGCTCTTTGTGTTTGTTTAAGAGCGCACACTTGCCTCACTCATCTCGTGACAGAATGATCATTCGGAGTGGTCCGCGTTCGCCAGCTTCACCGAACCACGCGAGTCGTTAGTTCCGGTTTTATTTTCACGGCCCAGACAGCCGTGTAAAACTCCCGCGATCCCGAATCCACCTCTACCAGCTACTCCACCCGATACAGTGAGGAGAATCCAGACTATCTTTGAACTCGCGTTCAAAATGTCGGCCGAGGAGGCGGAAGTAACGGGTCCCAACCCCGTAGAATGGTACTTGGAGCCATACTCAGAGATGAAGGTCTGCGATTTGGACTTCGAGTGGCCGGATTCGCCAGACCCGGTCTGTGATCCGGACTCGTGGCCGGATCCGCCAGACCCGGTCGGTGATCCGGATTCCTTGTGGCTGGATCCGCCAGACCCTGTCTGTGATCTGGATCCAGCATGGCCGGATCCGCCAGACCCAGTCTGTGATCCAGATCCTGTGTGGCCGGATCCGCCAGACCCAGTCTGTGATCCAGATCCTGTGTGGCCGGATCCTCCAGACCTGGTCAGTGATCCGGGTTCATTGTCGCCTGAGCTTTATGAAAACTGTGAGGCTCCATGGCTCATGTGTGACTCAGAGTCTCCACCAGGTCCGCCAGTGGCTGCACAACCTCTGGAGATAATGCCCTCCGGAGGGCGCAGTCACAGCCTGCTCTGCCCTGGAGGGCATTATGGTTGCTTGTTCGGCCCAGGAGGGCATTATGGTTGCCTGTTCGACCCAGGAGGGCATTGTTATGGACTGTTCGGCCCAGAAGGGCATTGTTATGGACTGTTCGGCCCAGGAGGGCATTATCAGTGACTGTTCGGCCCAGGAGGGCACTGTCATTGTTTGGTGAGCTCAGTTGGGCCTCTCCGCCACCCACTCCGCCTTGGAGGGTGGTGTTACAGACTGATCGGACAAGGAGGTCTTGGTCTTTGTCTGCGTGGCCCCGGAGGGCACTGCAATCGTCCCCTGGAGGACATCGCCTCTGTTGACTTCACCACCTGCTCCGCCCTGGAAGACGACTAGCTCCGCTGTCTGCACCACCTTGGAGGGCACTCAGGTCAGCCTCGCCGCCTTGGAGGGTGTTTCCGCCATCACTACTGCCTCCCCCCCTTAAGGACTTTTGTTATGTCTGCATGTCTGAAATCCACGCCTAGGGGGAGGGCTATGTAACGCCTATGTAACACGTCTATGTGTTCTCCGTCTCTGTTTTGTTACCTGTCATTCTGCTCGTCCTGTTCCACATGTGTTCTTTGTGTTTGTTTACACTCTGCATCCTCATGTCTCCCATTTGTAACCCCGCCCTTGTCATTAGTGTTTTATCCTCTGCCAGCCGTTTTGTCCAGGTGTCCTGCATTAAGTTGTTCATTAATCTCTGTATAAAGACACGCCCCATGTCTTGTTTGATTGTCGATCGTTGATGTTCCTGATGTGGTTAGTAGATGTGTGCTTGTTTCGTTCAGTTCTTTGTGTTTTGCTTAATAAATGTTAATTTGAGTATTCCAGTGTCCGAGTCCTCCCATGCCCCGCTGAAGAGTGCACACTTGCCTCGCGACAAAGTCTTATAAAATTACTTTATTTTATGTAATAATATAATAAATAACTATAAAGCATTTCTGGTTTTCGGCCAATTACATCCATTACATTTTTACATTACATTTCGGTGCATCCCCGCTATTTTCCTAATAATTAAATATGATATAATGTTATTATAATGTAAATGATGATGATAATAATATAATTATTATATTATATTGTTAAAAATATAAGTGGATTTATGTTCTACATTTAAATCTGTTTAACTTCAGAATATTTTATTTTAAATCTGTTTAATTTAATTATATTTAATCTAAATAAATCAAAATCTTAATAAATCACACATAGATGTAAACTGCTGTTTCTGTCAATTTTCCAGTGTAAAATACTCAAATAAATAATACATCCATAAGATTTTATATGGTCACGTTATGTTTAAATATCACATTTGAACACTCAAATGTTTAGTAAAAGTAGGCTACATGTTATATTTAAATCATAGATGTATCATACATGTGATACAGAAATCATAGGATTTCTTCGTCTTGTTTAATTGTATAAAGTTCTGTTGATTTCTGAATCTGTTCTGCGATCATCCAAGAAAACCCTTATACAGATGTTCAGATATGAACCTCATATCTAAGTCCAGCAGAAGTAGTTAGACGTCCAGATACTGAACTGGATTTACATGTCGTAAAGATGTCCAGATATGGTCCTGGACTGACCGACGCAGTACAGACATGATCTGGACATCAGGTGGACGTCTGATGTTTGTTGGGTTTGTTCCAGGCAGCACCTGTTAAAAATTGTAGTGACTGTGATTAGGGCTGTAATGATTCATTGATTTTATTAGACTATTTGGTTTTTAAACATAGCTGACTTTATTTTGCTGCATCGATCAACCACAAAAATACTAGCGTGAGTATAAACAAGCAGCGGATGCGTGCACCATTAGCTTTTCGCTTTGGAGACAAGCTTGATGAAGTTCTGCTCCTCCCAATCTACGATTCGGACAGTGGCTGGCAGTACGGTGTTTTCAGCAGCGGTGGTTCCAGTTCGAGTGGATTGCAACAGCAGGCTGCACTATCCCCCTGCTGTGTGCAGGCGACCATCTCCCCTGTGCGTCTCAGCACACACAGAAAGAGCTAATTTCTCTAAAAGAGCAGTTCACAGGTGGCACGTCTTTGTAAAGATGTCATACCACCCGTACGTTTCTGGATGCGGTCATTACCTGGCATTGGGTGATGGTTACAAGGGAAAGCACACTAAGGCAGTCTCTTTGTAGGAAGATGACCATCGTGGAGCCCGTTCCACTGCCTAGATCAAGGGCTCGCCCTGGTGAGAGCCAGGCGAGTGCTTTTCCTGGCAGTGGGTGAACTGGTCTAATGGTGACGTTGAGGAATTTCCCTCCGAGGGCTCCTCCTACCACTGGAGCTGCCATTGGGTACCCCCCAGAGTTTGAAAGAGAGTCAACTCTGGGGATGAAGATACCAACCCAGAGTTGGTGGCTATGCTTGCCCTGGCCGCAATGTGTGGAATTCTCCGCCGCGTCCTGAACCCTCAAGGCTGGATGATTGGTACCAGGGGGCATGACCAAGGCTGGATGATTGTGCACAGGGCCCCACCCTGGTGCCTTTCTTTCCAGAGGTGCATGATGAGCTCACTAGGACGTGAATGGCAGCTTTCACGCTCCAAACCTTCTTCCCGTGTTCAGACTTCTCTTTTCTCCAGGCAGGAGTGTCCCTAGAGCAGGTCTCCAGGCATGCTGTGGTATTCACAGATGCCTCCACTATCGGTTGGGGGGGCCACGTACAACGGGCATGAAGTGTCGGGTTTGGACGGAACCTCATCTGCAGTGGCACATCAACTGCCGACGAACTGTCGCGAGCTGCACTTCCTGGAGAAAGGAGACTTCATCCCCAGATGGTCCAGCTGATCTGGGAGCACTTCGGAGCCGCTTAGGTAGACCTGTTTGCCACTCAGGAGATCTCCTACTGCCAGTTGTTTTACGCCCTCACTGAGGGAACTCTCGGCATGGACACCCTGGCAAAGAGCTGGCTGCGGGGCCTGCGCAAATATGCGTTCCCCCCAGTGAGCCTTCTAGCACAGCTTCTGCTCTAGGTCAGGGAGGACGAGGAGCAGGTCCTGTTGGTGGCCCCTTACTGGCCCACCAGGACCTGGTTCCCAGAACTCATGCTCATTCTTGGCCGATTCATCTGAGGAAGGACCTTCTGACTCAGAGACGGGGCACCCTTGTCCAAACTTCTTTAAACTTCATGTCTGGTCCCTGGAAGGGACGCGGAAGTTCTAGGTGACCTACCCCAAGGGGTAGTCGACACCATTTCTTCAGCGAGAAATGGAATCTGTTTGTCGAGTGGTGTTCTTCTCAACAGGAAGACCCCCGGAGTCGTGCTTTTGTTTCTACAGCGAGGGTTGGAGGGTCTCCCTTAACCCTTAAAGTCTACGTGGCTGCCATTGCTGCAAACCATGACCCCATAGATGGGAGGTTTGTGGGTAAGCATGACCTGGTCATCAGGTTCCTTAGGGGGGTCAGAAGGTTGAATCCTCCACTGCCTCCCACCGTACCCTCTTGGGACCTGTCTCTAATGCTGAGAGCACTAAAGCAGGTCCCATTTGAACCTTTTCCAACAATCAAGCTGAAGTTCTTGTTGATGAATACTCTGCTTCTGCTCGCACTAGCCTCCATCAAGAGGGTCGGGGACCTGCAGACATTTTTGGTTGATGAATCGTACCTTGAGTTCGGGCCCGGGAATTTCCAAGTAACATTGAGGCCACGGCCCGGCTACGTGCCCAAGATTCCCACCACTTTGTTTAGAGATCAGGTGGTGAACCTTCAAGCACTGCCCTCGGAGGAGGCAGACCCAGCCCTAGCTTTATTCTGTCCCGTCCGAGCACTGAGATGCTACATTGACCAGACGCAAAGCTATGCCCTGGCCCCTCAGGTTACAATCCCACTCAGCCAGAAGTGTGGCATTGTCCTCGGCGTTGCCAGGTGGCGCCTCGCTGACAGATATTTGTATTCATAGATTCTATAGCCTTCGCGTGGAACCGATGTCCTCCTGTGTTCTCACCTCAAACGGGTAGAGGCACTGAGAGGCCCGGTTCAGGTCGGCTTGTTAACTTCTCCAGAGTGTCCACGTAGACCCTGTTGAGTTCCTCCGTCCCCTTCGGCAGCCAGATGTGGCGGAGGATCTGGCACCAGGCCCTCCCGTTGAATCCCAGAAAGGACCTAGACCCCATGTTTCCCCGGCAGACTCCTGCCATCTAAGAGGGTTCAATCACCTCCCTTATTCCATATGCACTGAAATACTGTTCATATGTGTATCCGTTCTGAGACCTCTGGCTGGACTTCCGCACGTCTCTGTTCAATGAACGGGGACGTCCCAGTGTTCCAGATTACTGAATGGATAGTGCTTTTTTTCTGGCCTCTTATGGTGAGTCCCGGCCTAAGAAGAGGGGGCTGGTAGACTCCCGCATGACACTGGAAGGGTCAGCGTCCATAGCGTATCGGTAGGGATCCCAATTCGTCGGCCATATCCGACGTGACTCGGAGTGACAGTCTGAAAGGGAAAGTCTCATTTATGTATGTAACCCTCATTCCCTGAAGAAGGGAATGGAGACGTTATGTCCCGTTGCCAATGAAGCTGTACCGCCGCAGAGCGGCTCCTCAGCGGAATACTAATAATGCATGCATCCGCTGCTTGTTTTTACTCACGCGTTGATCAGCTGCAGCTGGGTGCAATCAGTGCATGCCAATGTTCATTGGCATGTTTTCATACACGCCAAGTAGATTTGTCCTCTCAAAGCGAGATCCCAATTCATCTATCATATCTGACGTGAAGTCTCCGTTCCCTTCTTCAGGGAACGAGGGTTACATACGTAACCGAGACATTATCATTTACATGTGAGGAGCATCTCAAACTACATCTCTGCATGTTGTGAGTTTGGGTGTACTATAATGTTAATCTGGGAACGCAGTGTGCACCATTTCATCAGATCTGTAAGGTATATCATTCATAAATCTAAGCAAACACAGGAAAATACATCATTGTTTCAAATTAAAAGCTTAGATGCTCACTCTGATTTGACACGTTTAGATGTCCACATATTTATTTAAATATGGCCTTTCTGTCTTAAAGAAATTGTCAAATATTAAAGATATATTACATCTTATATTACACAAGGATTAGATTGTTGTAAATAGCTTAGTTGATTATAATACATTATGTATTTTAACAGTTTTGTTCAATAAAACACATGATTTCTTGATTTAATGCTTTATATTATATATGTATTTATAGTAATATTAAAAGTTAATTCCCTGCTTGCCTGTTTCTTTGCCTCTTGGATTATTAAAACGATTATTATATTCACACTCCTGTATCTGCCTCCATGCTTCACCACATGACCGCGTGACATACTAAATAAATTAGTCGATAGATTAAACAGAAGAAAATATAAATTGTTAGTTTCAGCCCTAAATGTGATAATTTACACTGAATGGCACCTGATACTGTTTAATTAAGTAATACACTAATGATTTAATAATAAATGCTACTTTTTACATTAAGCCACATGCTAAAGAAGATACTGCTATTCTAGAACTGATCATTTTCACACTTGAATATAATCACATTTTCCACTTT
>JAUMHP010039538.1:0-11497 GCA_032361065.1 Enteromius trimaculatus | reverse complement strand
TTTAAGTTCGTATTGGCGTCATCAGAAAAAGACACCTCAACCCGCATATATGCGGGAGCGGACCTCAGGGGGTTAATTAACTTATTACAATAAAAACAAGTGTTCAATGTACAATACAGTATAATGCCAAATACACTAGTCAAGCTGTAAGCAATAATAAAGCCATGTGGTTGCAATGTTAGTGACCTAAAGAGAGATATGAAGCTGGTCCTTATTTTTCAGAAGTTTTTCAAGATTGGGCTGTAGTTGACTTACAGACAAAGACAAGATATTATGTAGGTGAGAGTCAGTTAGTTTGCTTCTGAGTTTACTCTTTTTCAAGTTCATCAGACTGAAAGTCTGCTCGCAGAGGTAGGTACTGCCAAACATAGACAGCATCACTTGTGTCTGCTTGCACATCTTTGGGTACTATACAATACAATACAATACAATATTTATTTATAGATCACATTTAAAAACAACCAGAGTTGACCAAAGTGCTGAACATAGTAAAATAAAAATGCTCAGACATAAGATAGCACAAGAATATAGCTAAATAAAAACAACATGAAACAGCAGTAGCATGAAGTTCAAATAGTATTAAAAGCAAGAGAAAAGAGATCTCCACGTAGACCGAGGTCACTAGATCTCAAAGCTCTTGAAGGAGTGTAAGGATGGAGCAAGAATGCCCAGATTTCTAGCACACTGAGTTTCATATGAAGCCAGACAGCCACAGTCAACATCTTACTCACGATTTTCTTTGCCCCCAAAAAGGATTATTTCAGTCTTATTTTCATTTAAATGTAGAAAATTGCTAGAGAGCCAAAGTTTTAGTTCTTCTAAACAGGCCAGCAGTGGTTGTAAGCCGTTTTTGTCATTATGCTTTAATGGAAAGTAGATCTGAGTGTCATCAGCGTATAGATGCAAAGATACTTTATGTTTGTTAAAAATAGAAGCCAGGGGGAGCATGTACAAGGTGAACAATACCGGCCCGAGGATTGATCCCTGTGGAACTCCACAATTAAGAGGTATTGTAGAAGAGGTCTGTTGACCAATCCTAACACTAAAACATCAGTTTGCTGGGACACATTGGTAAAAGTCTATCAAGGGAAGGGATGTGAACTTGTGTTTCAGTTCTGAATCGCACTGAAGCTGCTTAGCAGCAGTAGTTTTTGTTTGAAGGCTCTGACATGATCAAAAAACTGGGTGACAGGATCTGTTACATCCACAAGGAAAGCCAGGTCATAGAGCCATTTCTTATCAGTGGGCACTTGAATATTCCCATCCTTGCTTTCCTGAAAAGCTCTGATCTCATCACACAGATCAAAAAATCTTTTCCACAGCTGAGCCATCTGACTTCCTGGTGGTACAACACATCACCATATTGTGCATCCTTCTCATCCATCAGTGCCTTGAACCGTCGGTGAGAAATCGCCTTGGAGCGTATATTGTTTACAATTTTGACGACGTCACGCATCACATCCAGAAGCCCGAGAGATTTAGCACAAAGTTGTTCTTGATGTAAAATGCAGTGGTACTTAACCACCTTTCCTCCACATTCATGTACTTTCTGAGACACAAAAGTAGCAAGGTCAGATTTCCTCCCTACCATTGCCGACGCTCCATCAATTGTAATGCCAGCCATTTTCTCCCACTTTAATTCATTTCTTTCCAACACTCTTTCAACAGCAAAAAAGAGATCTTCTCCTTTAGTAGTCCCAGAAAGGGTCTCAATGCCAGCCAGCTCTTGTCACTTCAAAAGTTTCATTTACTCGACGTAAAAGTACCAACAGCTGTGCGGAATCGGATATGTCGGTGCTCTCATTGAATAGGCAGAGAACGCACTTGCCTTTGTCTTGATTTGCTCGCCGATGTCCTGAGCCATGTCCTCTATGCGTCAGGTAACAGTATTTCTTGACAGGCTAATTTGTGAAACATTCGTACCTGAGAAGGACAGACTGCTTCTGCAGCCACTGCAAGACATTCCTTGAACTCTCCAGTAGCAAAGGCTCTTCCAGTTTTAGCAATTAAAGTGGAAATCTGAGAACAGGCCCGTGTGGCACTTTCTTGTGTTGATGAATGATGTAGCAGCACGCTCTGTTCGGACCAAAGTTTAGCAAACAGCTCGTTAGCCTTCTGTTTTCGCGCCTCACCGCTCTACTTTGAGAAAGCTTTTTGTTTTGTTTCATAATGACGACGATTATTGTATTCTTTTAAAACAGCAACAGACTGCTTACAAACTAGACATAATGCCTTAGATTTGACTTCAGTGAATAAAAAGTCATCTTGCCAAACTTTTTTAAAATTCCTCTTGTCTGTGCGCCACCACCTTGATTTCTCCATTATTACGTTTGTTAATTTGTTGACGTTAATTGACATTGAGTGTGGCAAAGCACACTCAAGGTGTCGGTGCTGCACCTTGAAAGTTAGATGTACAACATAGGGCCAATGTTAATGATGTCACATGCATGTGGTGAAGGAATAACTTATGCTATTAAATTGAATAACAATGCTATTAGAGACCTCCAAGATGCTGCTGTATTGAACATGACACATATTGACTAAGAAACTCTGCTTCTAAGCACAGGTGCAAAGCTGTAGTTCCAACCACGTTTGTGATGTTGACTGCGTCCGTTCGTTTAAACTATGCTTTCAGGAAACACAGAATCGTTGAAATGTGCTAGTAATAAAGGAACTTGCGACCATAGACTATGCTTTTGGGAAATGCGCCCTAGAATTAAATATATCTGCAGAATGGATACATTTTATTTCAAATTAGTTTTTTTGTCTATTGGTATCAGAGGGAATTTTTTTTTTTATGGTATCATATCTTTATTACGCACAGTTCTGAAAGCAGAATTCAAAAGTGTATAATGCCTTAAACAGAGATGTGTAGACAGTGTTTAACAGTTCTATTATGCAACTAACCTCAATTATATGAATGAGTCTTAATATATTCCACGCTCAAGCACTCGTATTAAGTTTGCCAAAATGCACAGGCAGAAGTGGCCTAATAGTTATGAAAAAATATGTATACTAATATTTTATTATATTATATTATAATATAAAAATATATTAATAACCTAATATTATCTTGGACGGACCTTCATAAAGATTACAGATTACTTTAGGAGTATTCGTTTTGAATTGGTTCATTTAAAAATAGACATTTCAAGCTTTCTGTATCTACTGGCGTCCTTGAGCTTGGGAAAGGCACTATATAAATTTTTTAATATAATAATTTTTAATTATTTCATAATCAGGAAATAATTCAAGTGTTTACATTTATATTTAAATATAACACATCAGCAAGGCAAAGCTGACGGCTATTTGCTAATACATGCTTTGAAGAGTTTGCTTAATATATGGTTAAAGCACCACTCGACGGTCAATAGCTGCAAGTGCACTCTACAGACACGGCGGTATCTGCGCCTGTAAAACCTTCATTCACCATCTGTATATGAACTTACACTGAATGTTCGCTAAATGAACAGATTAGCTGATGGCAGCGTAACTCTGCTACAAAGACTAGCGGCAGCTGATATAAATAATTGCAATTAATCATAATTAATTGTAACTATTTATATACATTTACTTTAATGAGCTGATCTGCTATACCAGTTTGCAAAATATGCCAGTTTGTGTATGTGTGTGTGCGCTTTGTCACGGGTTGCTGTCTTACTGGAATGTGTATCTCTTCTGGCTGTCTGCTGGAGTTTAGTTCCAGAGGATCGAGAACAAGGTGACTTGGTGCAAGATCGGTGAACAGAAGGAGCTTCTCTACACACAGCCTGGTGGTACTCATGCTCCTACGCAGAAGCATAAAACAGTAATAACATAACATACAGAAGTACGCAACTGCATGAAAAATATAATACTGTGCAAGTGTTTTTTTAATATTTTATAACAAAAAATTTAGATATTGTGCCTTGTACAATCAGCACTTTCAGAATAAAAAATAAAAAATAAATAGAAGACAGGAAAATAACAAAAAACAGCAAAATATAACACTTATAATGAGCTGCATTTTAAATTATGGTAGGAACTTCTGGTTTAGGTAAGGAAAGTAACAACGATTGGTATTTTCAGCTCGCTGCATTTTTTTCCTCTTGATTGTCTTCTGGGGTTCCCTGGTCTCACCAGACCCAGAGCTGACACGGTGAGGAAACTCCCTTTCTCTGAAACTGTTGAAGTCTAATTGAATGCTGTTGTGCTTGCAATAGCCAATTGTGCTCAAGTGTAGGAAAGCCTGGTGGCTATATTGTCTTTGAATCGTTCTGTGGGGATCTGGAAGACTCTCCATGCAAGCCACCCAGTGTTGCACATCCAGAGGCAGACAGTAGTGAAGTACATTTACATGAGTATTGTACTTAAGTACACTGTTTGAGCATCTGTACACACAACAATGCAACAATAAAATATGCATTGACTGGAAATGTATTCATAATACTTAAGAACTTTTTTTTTTTTTTTAAAGCAACTACTTCTATACTTTCACTCAAGTACAAATGTGTTTACAACTTACTTATAATGGAGTAATATTTGACCAGTAGTATCTATACTTTTACTCAAGTAATGGATTTGCATACTGAATCAGCCTCTGTGCTCATCACCCTTCAGCTGCAATCAAACTGTGAGGACTCAGAAACCTCAGTCAAAAGGCTCATTCTTAATATTAAAGAGTCCACACCACAAATATAACGATAAAGGCCCAAAGATATTTAACCACTAACTTTAAAGTTAATAAAGTGCTTTTTAAAAATGACAGCTTTAAAGCAGATCCTTACAAAAATAATACTGTCACATTACCAAAAAATAAATAAATAAAAATAAAAAATACAATAGCTACGAACAGGAGTGACAATGAAACTTACTATCCATGCAGATGTGATAATCAAAAGAACACAAGAAAGCTTTGCCACTGTTTATAAAATCACACACGCACAAAAAAAATAAAATAATTACCACCTTAAAACAAATGTTGTAGTGAAGCATAACATGTCATTTCCATAGTACTGTATTGAAATTAATTATAGACTATAATAAAATAAGAAATTTCAATCCAGTACAAATACACTACAAAGCACTGTAATTTGTTAAGGATATAATTCAAAACCACTATGCTGGCATCCTAAAGTTTAATCCACCTCAAATCAAAAAAAACAAAAAACCAAAAAAAAAACATCACTGACCGTTTTCTGTGCATTGAGTCTCTCAGTGATCATTTCTGCTTTCTCCTGCACAAAAAAAATAAAAACACAGTAAATATGATTAAGCTGTAAAGCTATGAATGCTTAAAAGTGTATGCAGATGCATTTTGGTGTGTGGAATGTACCTGGCTGCTTCTGTGCTGTAGATGGCTGTGACTGGCATTGTGTGAGTTTTTGGTCAGAGCATCTTGCTGAATAGAGTGCTGTGCAGGTGAAAGGAAGGGATGCAATGAGTTTGCAAGAGCTCTGGAATGGCATGAACCTGGATAAAAAACAAGCCTGTTTATTTGTCTGGTGTACTTTCACTTGTTGGCAGTGGTGGGAGCGGACATACTTGACATACTTATGACACAGTCCATGATGCCGTCGCTGTGATGAGACTCTTTATCTTCCTCTCCTGGTTCACACGTCTCCCCAGTTTCAATTAGAGCACGCTTCAACATCTGTACCAGAAAGCCAATTTAACTAACATATATATTTTACACTATGTATTTTATACTAGAACCTGAAATTAATTTACTCGTAAACCTTTCCATTTCAAAAAGGGTTCTTTGTGACTATAGAACGTTCTTCAGATTATTAAAAACACAATAAAAAGATAATTCTTTAAAGAACCTTTGTCTAAAGGGTTCTTTGTTGAACCAACAATCTTTTTTAAAAGTGTAATCACAAATTAGTTTGCCACACTATATATACCATAGTATTTATAGTAAATCTCTGGTTAAACAAACGGTCAATTCGCCAAATAATAATAATAATATTTTTTTAAAGAATAAATGTTATGTGCAAACAAATTACAATGAGGTGGTTGTTCAGCAACATGGAGATAATGTGTTGATGAGGTTTTATTTTTTTTTTTATTCATTGTGGATGTATGAGATGACCTGGATGAGTGTGAGATTTCCCAGCCTGAAATTTTGTCCCAATCTGCCCCTAGTCATTATTACTAAAGATTAGAAAATATAAGAAATTATACTGTGGGTGCTTCTGAGCTGATGTCAGGTTATATTAGAATGTGTTGTATGTAGTTGCAGATTAGTACATAAGGGTTTCATTATTTATACAACAACACAAAATTTGTGTCTTTATAGAAATATTATATTAAATTATATGTACCCTAAAGACATACGAAATTGAAAACTTGTATATTTAATCATGTCAAGCAACTTGATGTTTATTCAATATTATTGGCACACATTAATGTTTAATTAAAACAACATAAATGTTAAAAACATTTCATGATCTATAACCATTACTTTCAGAATGACTCCTAAATTTGCTGTTAGCACTTGACCATAAGAAATTAATGACAATAAGCATATTTTTTCACAATGACATTACAAGTACGTAATAGAGTGGCTTATTGTATGTGTTTGGAAAAAACAAACAAATAAACAAAACACCACAAAATCAATAGAGATACATTTACAAATTGAGTTACTGACCAGATCAAGATCCTCCAGACGACGAGATAGTTTTTCTGACATCTTATGTAGTTCTTGCTCTGTCTCCCTATTCCTCTGCCAAGACAATGAACTCTCTCTACCTTTAAGCCTGAGAGGGAAAGAGAGAAATACGTCAAAAAATACTAAAGCACATTTGTGATTTGTTTCTGTCTCAATGAACCACACTCCTAGTGACCGCAGCGAGTGGCTGGATTTGAGTTAAAGGGTTACATCACCCTAAAACTAACCTCTGTGTGTCCTCTGCATCACTGTGGCACCATTTTGGAGAATATGTCTCTGAACAAACATTTTAAAGACATTTGATGATATTAAACTTTTTTTAATGGTATCACCTTTGGAGGTTACCCCAATTTCAAATTTCCCATTGCTTATATCTTTGTTTTTATTAACTATTTGGGCAAGCAATAACAGCTGTTCTTGCTCCCCACTGTTTGTTTGTTTTACACTTGTACGTATTACTATCAGCCATAATTATTCTACTCTGTTGATTAAACGGATTGTTGATTGTTTTTGAGAAACATAGATGTAAAGATGTAACATGCTTCTTTATAAAATTGTTAGTTCCATTCCTGGATCCCAGATTGGTCAACAGCTGGGTTTTATACATGGCTATGACTGCTTCACTGAACGGTTCTGTGTATCACTGTGCAATAACATACAGCCGGGATATTTTCAAGATACAAGACAGCCTCTCGTGTGAAGTAAACTGTGAAGTAACGAATTACAAACACTCACGCTACAGTTAGTTTTTTTTTTTTTTTTAATAATTTTTGAGTAGTTTAATAATTTTGTAAAATTACTTTTACTTGAGTGCATTTTAAGTGATATGTTGTTACTTTTACTCCGACTATTTTGTATTGTTTGTGGTCGTTATATGCTTATTTTACTTTTTCTTTTTTTATCCATCAATGTAATTGAATAGAGAGAGAGAGTATCAGTCACGTGACATCATCAAATCGAATTGTGCATATAAAACATTAACCGCCAATTGCTGTTTATCGTGGCTGCTAGAAGTGTATTCTTCAATTTAATAGAGTTATCTTCCTCCAATATGTTAAGGCAAATTTCGTATTTCTGCTTACTAAATTATTTGTATATGCTGTATGCTTGCCTTTCTGTAATTTAAGCCTGGAATTTGCTATGCGGTTGTGGGAAGGCTATTGCGTTAACTCCCACAAGTGTCATGTTCTGCAAATTCCCACTCACTCACAAGACACACAATGTGCGCTGCCTCGTCTCTCCCTCACGTTGCTTCTGTTCTGCAGCAGTCACTTGGATACGTCATTGTTACTTTTGAACTTGTTGACTTTTGATGAGTTGAAGTCCATAATGCGTGCTTTAAAATAGTCCAATGAGAAAATAGGGGGCACTACAGCGATCCAAAACACGTTAGTGCTAATAACTCCTAAACCGATTATCGTATACTTAAAAACTTTACATCATTGTAATCCTTGGGTCCACAGAAATCAAAAATGATCCCTGCGAAATTAGGTCTATGATGCACCATTTTTCTGCAAATTCGACGCATATATGAAACCTACTTTTGTGAACAAGTCCTAGGTTTTTGAACCAATTGCAACCAAACCACACCAGAAATATTCTATGGACAGTGAATATTAATAATTATCAACAAAAAAAAAGTTTACATTTCCACTTACTTTCGCAATGGGGCCCAAAAACGTTCAAAAGTCGAGCATGTATTTTACAACAATTGGCTATAACTAGTGAACAAAATGAGATATATTTACCAAACTCGGGACACACTGTATGTGTACTACAAAGAACTTTGGTCAAATCAAAACAATTTTTGCTGATTTGTCAATGGGTGGTGCTATAAGTTTGGAGAAACTGTTCCTGGGAAACCGATAGACATTTGGTATGCAGTGTCTTTGTCCAATAAGGATCTATGAGGACATTGCCATATATCTAAAAACAACACGTATTTTAACTAATTTGACAAGGTTAACAGAGGTCAGTTGGAACGAAAGTCGATGTGCATGTACGACTCATGGTCCTAAAAATCTGTAAGAATTTTGAAAGAAATTGGCCACTAGTTGGCACTAACAATTTTTTTGGTTTAGCAATCACATGGTGTTTCACACATCCACACAATATGCATATCATTTGATAGATGTCCTTATACTGAGCAACTTTGCCTAAGGAAACATTGCTGTCAATATGTTGGCTTGCAAACACGTGGTTTTGATGATGCGCAAAATGCAGCTGAAGGAAAGGAGTGATTTTTCTCCATAGGAATCAGTAGCAGAAACCCAGAGTTCCTGTGTTTGGCATTGTTTATTGATGTTTAAATCAGTCAAACCGAGAAAACACAAGGAACTTTTATTGTGTAGGAAAATTTGTTGCTCATTAAAAGCGAAAAATCAAGAAATTGACTGAAAAAAGCGGCTTGTAAGCTGGCGTCTGTGGTTGGGAGGAGGCAAGTCATGTAATACTGGTGTGTGCAAATGGTTAATATAAAATAATAATTCGTTAAAATATTAATAAAGAAATATATTAAAGATACAGGGTAACACTGTTATAATCCTTCACTGATTATATAGGAACATGAAAGATAGTAATCGAGTGACAGCTTTATACTGATTACATGGAAACGCTATTTGCTCGCTTTCTATACTATAACCAAAAGGACCCATGGCCACAAACCCTGTATGCAGCAAAGGTATCAGGAGTAACATATTCCGCCATATACCTCATATAAATACGTCATTCTCATCTGAAATACCTTGTTTGCAGGGTAATTTTAGCCTGTATCCAATGTCTCAATAGCAGCACTGAAGTATTTCAATTTAGTTTAAAATAGCTCCACTTTATAAAATAATAATAATAATAAATACTTTCTTATTTACATCGTGTCTTTGTCCGGCGATTAGCATTTAGTGTATTCTGTTTCACGCTGAATTCTTAAGAGTCGGCAGCACTGGATTATCTACCTGTATTAATATCGTAACATATTATTACATCTTGAATGAATCATTTTGACAGATGACTATTATCCGACTCGGCTCTTCCCGGTCCCACTTTGTCCTTTGTTTTCAGTCAATTTCTTGATTTGAACAATAACAGCTCTTTGTGTTTACCGATCGAAACATTCATAAACAATGCAAAACACAAGAATTTTGCAAAGAAAAATCTCTTCCTGCTCTCAAGCTGCATTTCGCACCACAGCAATGACGTCATGTGCAAACAACCTATAAATTTGTTCATTAATTATTAACAAACATGTTAAAAACCTACATTTGTGAACTAGTGCCTGTTTTTTTTGCTCAATCTTGAGTAATAATCTGTGGCCTCTCTAAATCAATAATTATCAAAATAAAATGTAGAATTTTGTTCTTTGGTTAGCTATAATTGGCCAGGAATCACAAAATTTCGAAATCTCTGGTAGCCCTTCGGGCAGGCACTCTTCGATTTTGGTAGCCTTCGTATATCCATGTGCTGCTTATTTTTACCCTGCTGAAAAAAAAACTAGCATATGCTGGTGAGGTATGGTTTGAGATGCTGGTTTAAGCTGGTCATTTGCTGGTTTATGATTTTCTATTGATTCCCAATAGAATCAATAAGAACAGCTAAAACATTCTAGAGTAGTTAATTTTCTTAATACCAAGCAAAATATTCTGCACAAATCAGATGGATTTATTAAAAATGCAAACTCATTCTCTGCCAGCAGGAGGTGCTTTAACCATAAGTAAACCAGAGGTTTCCCGGTAACTTCTGTAGACAAAGCAGCTCTGAGCTTACAAACGCTGTCTTATATGCAGGATGAAATGAACATGACATTTACTAAATACAGTCTTCCCTCAGAAAATACTGTGATATATTTTTGCTTTTTATATGTGTATTACGTGCTCATGTTTATTCGACCACATGCCTGGTCCCCACTGTGAAGCATGGAGGAGGAGGTGGTGTGATGATTTGGGGGTGTTTTGCTGGTGACACTGTTGGGGATTTATTCAAAATTGAAAGCACACTGAACAAGCATGGCTACCACAGCATCATGCAGCAACATGCCATCCCATCTGGTTTGCATTTAGTTGGACAATTTATTTTTCAACAGGACAATGACCACAAACACACCTCCAGGCTGTGTAAGGGCTATTTGACCAAGAAGGAGAGTGATGGAGTGCTGCGGCAGTTGAGCTGGCCTCCAGAGTCACCGGTCCTGAACCCAAACAAGATGGTTTGAGGTGAGCTGGACCGAAGAGTGAAGGCAAAGGTGCCAACAAGCGCTAAACACCCCTGATAACTCCTTCAAAACTGTTGGAAAACCATTTCAGGTGACTACCTCTTGAAGCTCACCGAGAGAATGCCAAGAGTTTGCAAAACATTAATCAGAGCAAAGGGTGTCTATTTTGAAGAAACTAGACACAGACACAGTGGGGGTGACGTCATGCCTCGGAGAGCCAGTTTTTATTTAATAAATATAACAAAAAGTGTCCAAGGGAATAAAGTGTCCAAAATAAAAGGGGAACTGGTGTCCTCGTCGTGCTCCTTGGGTTCCGTGAGGGTCAGGCAGCGAAGAAGGGGAAAGGGTTCCGGGAAGGGGCGAAGTACAGGCAGCTCTTGCTGCGTTTCCTTTGGGGCGGCACCGGCGCCTCTCGCGCCTCTCGTGGCTCGCTCTCTGGACATCATGCCTTGTGGACGGCTCGCTTACGACATCCCGCGTCAGCCTGGCGTTGCTCTGCTGCCTCCTTCCCGGACTCACGAGGACACCAGTGTGCATGCTTTAACGGCGGCGGTGATAAAGCACCATTCGACTCCGGTGCGCCTCATTACACGCCGCCAGCCATGCACAGTCCTGCGCCCCTCCTCTCATCCACCCAC
>JAUMHP010039537.1:0-11498 GCA_032361065.1 Enteromius trimaculatus | reverse complement strand
CTTTTTCTTTTTTTTTTCTCCCTTTTCTTTTCATAATATGTACATATAATAATTTATTTTTTAATATTTTGTCCTAATATTTCCCAATATTTCTCATTAAATAAATGCATTCTTGGTGAGCATAGAAGTCTTTCTTTTTTTCAAAATCAGTAAAGAAGAAATCATACTGACCTCAAACTTTTGGTAGCGGTAGTGTATATAATGGGAAAATTAGAATGTACTGCATAATAAGAATGACCCAGGCGTTCAGTAATTGTCATTCTTGTCTTAGACAATTTAAGTTATATCAAATTTCTGGACATGTGTTGACAATTTAAATCAGCTTTAACACAATCATATCTGATAACCATCTGAGTCACACTCAATTAGGTCATTCATGGGGAAGAGCGTTATAATAACACGCTAAAGCTATTCTCAGCATTCTATTAACTGTCCTGCTCGCACTGTTTCTATAATTCTTCGCAAAGGTCAAACCAATGAATGTTTTATTTCCTGTCAATTAAATGATGGTTTATGGCTGAAAGAGAGGAAGAGAACACGAAAATAAAGAAAAGAGGACTTTGGCTAATCCCCTGTTCTGCAGACGTATTTAAACCAGCGTTGTCAGCTCATATTTATTCATGTCATTGTGTTGTACAATTACACTGACAAATGCTTGACTGATTTTCTGCCGCACTTTCATTAAAATAAACCTCCTAAAGAGAGGACGAAGATAAAGTAGTAGAATAAATCGTCGTGCTATATCTCAGCCTGTACTCATAAATATTGTAATTGTCCACTGACGGAGAGAGTGAGAGAAATGGTAGATTACCCAAATTGATAACTTTCAGCACAGCTTGGAGCTTTTGTATTGCCAAGCAAGTAGTCCTCAGCACAAAACGTACTCGAGGATGTTTTTGTCAACACCTGTGGTGCATGATGGACTATATATGAGGTTTTCCCAGTTGGAATAGCTTAGATTGGCAAAAAAAGTAACGTGGATCTACCAAGGTAAGGCGGTAACACTGTGTATTCTCAGGCGTATACATGAGTTTATTGAATTATCAGAAAAGACTTGGAGAAATTGAGCATTGCATCACTTGCTCACCAATGGATCCTCTGCAGTGAATGGGTGCCGCTGGAATGAGAGTCCAAACAGCTGACAAAAACATCACAATAATCCAAATGACTCAATCCAATCAATCAATGGAAGTCTTGTGAAGTAAAAAGATGGATGTTTGGATTAAATTCTCCTATTATACTATTGCTTTCTCCAATTAAAATGTCATCTCAATCAGAAGTGAAAGACAGATCAAGCACCATTTACAAGGAAAATGCATAGATATTTAATACGATATTTTAACACTACATGTAATAATACAAAATAAGAATTATTTTGGCCAGAAGTGATATTAACACGGAGTTTTGAAGATTCACAACACATTAACTGATGGACATAAGTCGTGTGGATTACTTGCGGAATTATTGTGAGGTTTTTATCAGCTGTTTGGACTCTTATTCTGACGGCACCCATTCACCATTGGTGAGCAAGTAATTTTTTCAGGTGAAGAAACCTAACTCAATCACTTGGATAGTCTGTAAGTGAGTAAATATCAGCAAATTTTATTTTTGGGTGGACTATTCCTTTAAGACCTTAAATCTGAAGAAAAAGGAGAATTACTGAATTATCAATATCACTGTATTGTTAACAAAGAGCGAAACACAAAGAACTAAATGTTCACATATATATATTCAATCTAAAGTGCAGACCTTCTGATTTCCTTAGGCTTCTTTCATTGACTCGCAAACAAGATGAATAGAACTGTTTTTTTTTTTTTAAATTTGGCCTCCCAATGGCCTACATTTATCAATGACATTGCAGACTGATCGCTAATTCAACAAAACAAGGCATCATTACCAGAGCAGAATACAAAACAATCATTTTCAGAGCTGCATCTTGTTTTGCAAGCTAAGTGCTTTGGCCATTCACAAGATGAATGTGTCTGGTGAAAATGGAAATGTGTTAAAATACCCACAGAGTTTTGTCGATGCCATTTTGACAGATGATTTGTTAATCTGACTCATGACTGCACACAAAATTGTTGGCTTGTACTATTTAAGCTTTTTACGCTATTTGTCGCATAGATAATTAATAGGGGAAACTCTTATTCAATTATGATTTTATTGGTGCTGTGAAAAATAACACATTCAGCGTTGTTCGAACAGGGACTTTAATCTTTATATCTGTCATTATGGTTTACATTTATGCATTTGCCAGATATTTTTTGTATTCACTGTGCAGCCAAGCAGAGGTGAGATCGCATAAATGGAATTTTTCTATTTCACATAAAAAATATTTTTTTATGCAAAACTATGAGTATATATAATATCAAGCCTGGACTGCAAGATTGCTCAATGATCAGCAACAGCTTCAGGGCTTTAAAGTTTTTACATACAGAAACTTCTTTTTTTTTTGCTATTGTATCATTCAAAAATTTGGGGTTAGCAAGACACTGATATAATGCTTAACATAATAACATTTATGAAAGAAGCTTATAGCCACTAAGACTTTATTAGATGAAAAATACAGTGTTATTGTAAAATATTGCTACAATTCAAACCAAGTGTTTTACATTTTAATATATTTTGAAATGTAATTTATTCCTGTGATGACTGTGAAAAGCTGAATTTGGTGCTAAAGGAACATTTATTTTTATTATTATTAATTATGAAATCAAATATATTTAGATATTTTATATATAGAAAATGTGATGAACAGCATTCATCTGCAAAAGACCTTTGATCAATTTAACATGTTCTTGTTGAAGTATTATTATCTACAATAATAGTAATACAAATAAAAACTAAATACATTTAAAATAAAAAAATAAAATAAAACTATTTAATTTAATTTGATTTAATAATAAAATACAATACAATTAAAATCTCACTGACCCCTATACAGTGCTATATACACTGACTGAACTCAGTATATTGCACTGTTCTCTATCAGCTGAGCTACACAAACACTACATCATGGACTGATAGCTACTGTATTATCACATGTGTAGGGCACATGTGGATAAGACCAATTTTCTCTCTATCTGCTCAGATCTAACATGTCAAATTCCCAAGATGACCCTGTTTCACCTCTGTTTATCTTCCACTGATTTAGATTACACCTCATGTTCCATCACAGGGTCACATTTCCTTCTGAGTACACATTCAGAGCACTTGTGCGGGCTGTTTGTGGATGGCGCAGATACTGACCTAATTAAGAGAAGACACCGCTGAAATACCACAGACATTGGCGGAGATAGCTTATCAGTAGATGGCCATTGGGCAGTGCGAAGAATTCTCATCACCTGCCCATAATGCTTTATGGATTTCCAGGGAGAGAAGCTTTATCAGAAGGTATTGAAGCTGCTAAACATCAGAAAGACAGATTGAAGATCCCTTTCGGGAGCTGGATCTCAAGCATCAAAGGCTTCTGTGTACCACCTCAAAGCTCTAGAGGCTAACAGCTAACCAACACACGGAATACAGAATCTTCCTCACATATGAAATATTCCTCATCCAGCTGATCCGGATTTTAAACATCAGAGACTTGCAATTCACTGCTGCATCTGGCCACTATTGATGCAAGTTTTGAAACTAAGGCCTGTTTCATGAGTTCGTACTTGTAATAGAAATGATTAATTCTACCCCTTCTAGTCCTTGAGGAACGGCTCAGTGTCTGGCCCGATCCCCGAGTAGGGTTGTAAAAATAGATACAGTTGTGCGGGGCGGGCTGGGGGCGGTCCAAATAATTTCATAAAAGCGGGACCCGCGGGTTGGGAAAATACTCAACCCAACTTTTACAAAAATGCCTTATAAGAAAATATTACAGGTGTGCAACACAGAACAACAACACTGACATGTTTAAAGATATGTCAGAACAAAATATTTTCATTCTGAGACCGCTCAAACATGCAATTTAGTCTGGAACTAGCTTAAGCCTTGCCTGTGAAACTGGGGGATAAAGTTTTATTGATTGATTGATTGTTATTGCATTGTAGAAACAAGCTTCCATACATGTTTTGATGGCCGTACTGGTGATTTTAAGTCACCAAAGTGATTTGAATCTTTTTAGTGCGTTCATCGGTCACTAGATTACACCCTAAACAATAACTGTAGTTTCATAAATGGGTCTGATTTGAAAAATCCTACAGGCACATAATTAGAGTGAGTAAATGATGATAGTTTCATCATTTCTAAGTCAGAACTCCCTTCAAAAGAGCTTTTTAACTTTTCTCACCAGCTTTGTTTTGCCGCATATTTAGACGTTACAGTAGAACACCTGTCACACCAATTCACACAACAATCAAAGTCTCTTGTGCATCATTGCAGAACACCTGTCCTTTTAGAGCTGATCAGCTTCGTTCTCTCTCTCGTGTGCATGTGTACTCTGAATAAAGTGGGCTATGTCACAGCGTCGAGTCCCTGTTCCTGTTAGACACGCATGACTGCTGTTTGCAGGATCCAGAGAACGTCGCTCTCTCACGGGACCGGTGCAGCAGCAGCGACTGTCTCAACAATATGGGATTTTCTAGAAAAAGTTATGCCAGCACTACGCAACTAAATAATGTAATCGAGCAGAAATCAAGCATGCTCCCTCAAACTGTTCACTCTCTCGCATTCAATGTTGAGAAGTTCATTCAAGTTGTGTTTGGACTGGATGGAAACAAACAAATTCAAGTGAGGGCTTGCTGAGTCATTTAAAGAGGTCATGAAACTGCTGTTTTCTGAGGTCCTTTTTAAGGTTATCAAGGTTTTTACATCAAGGAGCATTGTAATTTAAAGCCAATTTTTATCCAGAATGCCCACTGCTATGATTGACTAATATTGTGTATGTTTGATAGCATACGTTCCTCATAGCTGGACACTGCTGTGATTTAGATCACAAGTGTATAAATAAAGTTTTAAGTTATGAAAACTGCATGATGTTTTTATAGCATAATGACCATATGTCAAAATATCAGGGGAATTTTTGTTTCTCGGTTCATGAGACCTTTAAATCCTTACAGACCATTTTTGTTATCTTGCGTGCATGCATATATTTATTTAGTTGGTGTTCATCTATGTTTTTGACATTTTTAAACAAGTTAACATAAAATGAGTATATGTTTTTTCCTTTTTCTGGCACAATACTGGCCTTGATGCAAATGTACGCCAATGTAGGCCAAATTATTTATTATAAAAATCTATTTAAAAAAAAAAAACAATATAGTATTTCATTTAAATACTGCTTTTCATTATTATTATTATTTAAAGAAGGTAGCTTAATAATAGTTTAACTACAATTAATTAGGTTTTAATGTTTAAAAAAAACTACTTTAAAAATACTTTGATCTGTCTCCTACAAATGCTTTCATCAACATTTTTTATTATGCTGAGACAACTCAACATGAGTGGGAAAAAAAAAGTTGCTGGTAAGCACATGAAAACCTTAAAATGCTGACATTCGGAGGTCATTAAGGGCCGCAAAGCTGCTCTTGTTTGTGGGATGTAAAAGCTGCTCGCCAAGAGGCTTCAGGCTGTTATTGATGCATACGGCTCTCGCCAGGTTTCTTGAAATAAAAGGCTCAAGTCAATTTTCCCTACCTGCTCTGAAAGCCCAGAGGAACTCCAAGCTGAATTACTCACTTAATTAACCTAGCTGGTAACGGAGAGAGCGGTGTAGAGACAACGAGCTGTTATACAGGGGCTGAGAGGTAGAAGAGTTTAATAACGACCTAAGAACAGGATCAGCAGGAATCAAGTGCAACATACTACAGCACTTCAAATCATTTACACCCTCCTGATGGTGTTTAGGAAAAAAGCAGAGGCGGTCTAGAGCACATGAAAAAAGCACTGTGGCTAGACTGGAGGCTGTCGCTGATATACAGCTGTCCAGCTTTTTATGAGTGCCATTTGTTCCTGGAAATCTGCTCATTAAGTAGATTCTCATAAAATGAGTCGGTAATTACCATTAATTCGGCTCCAAATGTCTTCCTGGGTCCAATGAAGTAAAACCATTTAATAACCAAACAAATAAGAAAAAAATGCAAGCATGCAAATATTTTAAACACTTATGTGGGTGTTCAGCCTGGAAATCAAAGATGAAGTAATTTCTTTTGAAAATTAAAAACTTGTTCTTCTCCCAGTTTAATATGAAATAAGTAAGCCACTTGTAGGTTAATTTCCAATAAAAGTGGCTCTGACCACGAAACACTTGCTGAACCTAATGTGTGTCCGCAGAAGCATTTGGGAAACCTATTTGAAAACAGTCATTCAAAACAACCGTTTAACCTTACTTTTACTCAAAATAAAATAAAATAAAAAATTACCAATCCAGAACTGTAGGGGAAGTGGACAAACTGATAATGCAATACTAATTTTCTCCCACAAATACATTTAATATTTAATGTCATAGTATTTTAGTATAATATTACTGAATAAATGAATGAATACTACATGCATGGGTAAAATTGGGCATTCAAAAAAAGTGCCCTTTTTTTCTAGCCCTGCATATGGCGCGATGCCGAAATCTGCATATTTCATTTAAAACATTCTCATAAGGGATTTATTATGTGGATTTGCGCTTATACTGAATTGCAGGTATGGAGTAAATGGTAATTCTAGTACAGTAGTCCAAATCAGTATGGACTCACATGACTAGGCAAAGGTTAGATACAGGTATTTGTTAAACACAAATGTCATTGTTGCCACTGAGACCTGGTTCACCGAGCTTTATCTGTGTGACATTGTCTGTGAAAAATTCAGGATCGCCCCATCGGTCAGATAGTTGTTTCTTCACTGTAAGCACTTTTGGACAGACACCAATCCCCAGTTCTGTCTGTGTTCAGTGGGTCTGTCCTCCCCAGAGAGCAGCAGAAACTAGGACATGTGAAAAATTAAAGCTCCTCTCATACCAACATATGTTTCTCCCAGGCAACAGAATTCCTGCCTAAAACTGAAGGACTCAAAATGTTTTAGCCAGAGAGGCAGAGTGAGTCTGCATGCTTTTTTTTTTTTTTAAATCTTCACACTCCATTCATAGGCATGTATTTTGCATCTTGTAATTACTTGGACTGGCCCTTTCTAGTGACCCGCATCAATTAATACGCTTGTTCGGTTTATAATTAGCTGCCTAATTCAAGACAAAAGGGATGTCTGAATGAACCACAGTTTTTTGTGTTGAGCTGGTCAGCGGATAATTGCACAGCCGACGAGCACCTTTCAACAAAGTTTGATGGAGAAAAAGAACAAGAAGTTTATACTGCAGTATTCTCTCAAATGCACTGCCAAGTTTGTGCATCAAAGCAAAACACCTGCGTAACTCCAGCCCACTCTACCTAAAAAGACTTTGCATCCCCATAATTCCAAACAGGGTCACACAGGGACAAGCTGTGATGTTTCTGTCAAACATAAAGCGAGGACCTGAGGTAGAACGGCTGCTGGGCTTTCCGTCAATTATGCTGCATCTTAAACTGTAGGAAGACATTAAAGAAATAGTTCAGCCAAAAACGACAATTTGCTGACAATTTACTCACCCTCAGGCTGTTCAAGATGTACATGTAGGTGGGTTTGTGTCTTCTCAGAAACAGATTTGAAGAAATTTGGCACCTCACTTGCTCACCAATAAATTCTCAGCAGTGAACGGGTGCCGTCAGAATGATTCTGTCATTTCATCGAAATAAACAAAATCATCCTTTTTAAAAATCCACAAAAAACACCAAGATATTTAGAATGGTTTTTGCTTGTAAAAATTACTTGATCTTACGGTCCATATTTCTCATCTGATTCAGTCTAGATGACCTTTTCAAGCAACACTGGGTTACATTTTATTGCGATAGCCCACTTTAAAAACATTCAACTAACTATGCGTAACTTTGTAACTAAATGTCAAATAATTCTCATTAATTTGCGACTACATGTCTACTAAATCTCAGAGTAGACTGTTAGGGTAGATTTAGAGTTAGTAGAATAAGTTTGTTTCTAAGTTTAAAAGTTTCTGATAGTCTGTATGTAGTATGTTGTGTACCCACCAAAATAAAGTGTTAAGTAGACAGTCCGCTAATACTCTAATGACTGTTAGTTGACATGTAGTTACAAAGTTGCTTACTGTTAGTAGAATTTCTAAAGTGGACTATCGAAATAAAGTATTACCCAGCATTACTTTGACTTGCAATAGTTTGAAGTTCAAGACATCTTAAAAATGGATATGCTTCTTACAAACACACAGTTTTCCAATACATGGGATGGATTAATTGTGATGGTTTTATCAGCTGTTTGGACTTTTCTGGACTGTTCTGATGGCACCCATTCACTGCAGAGGATGCACTGGTCAGCAAGTGATGCAATGCTCAATTTCTCCAAATCTGTTCCGACAAAGAAACAAACTCAAAAACATATTGGATGGCCTGAGTAAATTTAATTTGTGGGCAAACTGTTTCTGACTTCTTAGGACTTTTAGATGACATCAGGCATTGCTTATTTGACAGAGACTGATAGAGACGCGATTATCTCCCCAGGCACCTGCCAGGAGAGCATCAGCTGAGAAAAATAAGCCTAATGCAAATGGACATTAGCCGTCCAAATGAGCTAACGAGAGGAAATCTAGCCAGTGAACCGATGACTAATGATATTTTTAGCCTCTATGTCCATGGGAACATTTCCTCAAACCTGCATTACTACGGCGTACAAAAGTAAGCCAAAGCGTTCTGCACGTTAATAAAGGCAATCTCGATGTAATCTGACTTTTGAGGGCCAGAAATGTGAATACAAAAGGTGGAACTGTGAAAACCAGCGAATGTGCACAGTCCCATGAAACATGACCCAAATTTCCTGGCTCTGCACCGCTCTCTTGATATGCTAATTTGGTTGAGTTATTGTTTCGGGGTGGCATGCAGGACTGAGGAATGTGTGCTGATGTAAGGTGCAAACCATCCCTGAGGAGATTCCTGGAAAACAATAAAAGAGAGAGATAGGCCATTAATGCCATTTGAGAGATAGGCTGGGAGAAGCGCCAGCTCTTTTCAAATCGATGTTTAGTGGAAAACAGCAGCACAAGCTTTCTCCCCCCCCTCTTTTCTTTCTGACCTGTGGGCTTTGATTGGAAGAATATGACATGCACAAACTTTGGCGGCGGATTTTTATCTGTTCACCACTAACTGATTTGTAGATGGCAGGTTGTTTGGGAAATGTTTATAGCTCTGGCTGTCAAGCCGTAGAAAAAATAGCTGCGCCTGTGTGTGTGTGTGTGTGTGAGAAGTTCCTCGCACCTTGGCGATGACAATTTAAAAGAGTACAGCCTGCATTCGAGTTATTATGCTCACTGAAGTCATTACCGAACAGGAAAACTTCAACTTTCTTGCTTAAAGGCTTCTTTTTGAGATATAGCAAGTGACACCCTATTAGCATGTCAAGAGCTTTTGGCTTCTCACTACAAACTCGATGATGTTACTTGTCCTTAGAGAAGAGAAATCTCCCATCTCTTTTCCTATGACTGCTTTTTGGCATAGAACATATTGCATATGCTGAAGTGTAAACAATAAACATGGCCTATGAAAAAGATGATGTTGGTTTTTTTTCCTCCCAGAAGGCTGATTGCAGCATGAAAGCTGGCCAGAACACACAGTCCAAATCCTCCAGAGAAAACAGGCCATCTATCTTTGAGTCCTCCAGCTCAGCACCAAGAGCATACTCTCCACCACTGCATACTGGCCTTGGAGCTTGTTTTCCTTTCCTGTATGTACAGACATTGTCTAACTAACCATGTCTTGTCTGACAGTCATGCTTTCTTCCTCTGCTCCTCATTCTTCCTTCCCTTCACACTCTATTTGGCCCCTCTCTCCCCTGTGAAGGCAAGTCTGCGCTCTGCGGCAGCCAGTGTACTTCCAGGTTAACTACCCTCTTTGCCACAATTGCTTCAGGTACACTTGTGACCCTCTTTTCTGGTCATTCAGATTGAAAATAAGGGTCTTTTTAGGCCCTTGCATCCTTAAGACCCATGAAATAGCTTGACTGACAGAGTTTTCATTTCTGTATTGATGCATTTCCTAGACTAGTTGAAATGAAATGCCTTTAACTGAAAATTGAGTTTTTAATCTTGTACATTACTGACAATCGGTTCTCCAATTTGATATGTACACAATCTATATTGTTAAAAGTGCAATATAAATAAAAGTGACTTGACTAGTTTAAAACAGTAAAAAAATAAAATAATACTAATAATAATAATGATAATATTTAAAAATTACTAAATGTTTTAATTTTACATTCATGTTCTTTTTACCGGTTCTGTTGATCATTGAATCCTGAACATAAGTAATTATCATGCTTTCCACATCAACATTAAGTAGCACAACTGTCTTCAACATTTTGAAAAGCTTTTTTTCTTTCTTTCTTTCTTTTTTTTTTTTTTTTTTTACACCTTTTTTTTAATAATAATTAATTGTGTACATTAATATAATACAAAATATAAAAATCTAAATATATACATGTACAGTATATGCATGTAAATATTTAAAATATATATACACACATAATAAAAACTTTTATTTTGGATTTGATTCATCATTTTACAACACTAATAATAAGACATGTTTCTGAAGCACCAAATCACTATTGGAATGGTTTCTACAGGAGCATATGATACTAAAGACAGGACTTTAAAATGAAATACATTTTAAAATATATAAAACAAAAATAAAATTAATTTAAATTTTAAAGACAGTTTTACTGTATTTTATTCAAATAAATTTAGCACGCCATTCCATAGATTGCATCATTCTACGCGAAGGACCCAAATCGTATAACGTATAACATAAGCCATTCCGCTTTTTTGAATTGGAATAAAATGAAAGTGAATATTTGCTAATAATGTTGAGGATCTAGGTTGGGGCAAACACAAATCCCTTTAATGCTGGTGACAGGTTGATTTACAACCTTTCCGCTGCTGCAACAATTTATCTCATTAGTCACAGTCATTGCTAAATGTCAGGCCTCTCCGAGCCTGTCTAATGTTATGCTGCGAAACCCTCTGCTAAAACAATAGCGCGTGGCTGCTGCGTCCTCTCTGCTGGAATGCAGTAACATGGGCATGTTAGGGGCAGTTATTCCAATCGACTGGATGTGGACAGAGCCCGGCTCCTGACCCATGCTAACATTAGTGTTTCCTACAAATGTGGAAGCAAAGCCATAACCACTTATTTTAATTAGGTAATCTATTCAAAGCTGTGGCTTAGCAGCTAGCGGTCATGTGTGCAATGAAATTTAAATTATGCCCATTTCTTTTTTTAAATACTATGTAGCCAAGGAATAAGCCAGATTATGTTTTTTATTAAAAATTTTTGTGAACATGAATGAAATTATTTTAATTGGCTCAAATAATTTTTTTTTACATTTGAAGGTTTTATTGGCCCTTTTCATGACAATTTTAAAGTGTTAAGAGTTGAAGCAATACAAAGATATACACTATGATTTTTAATACTTTT
>JAUMHP010039536.1:0-11498 GCA_032361065.1 Enteromius trimaculatus | reverse complement strand
TATTTGATAATGTTCAGTGCTTTGCTACAATCTGTGTTGTTAAAAGCGCTATAGAAATAAAAGTGACTTGACTTGACAAAGATAATCACTGGAAATCAGGTGTCCCCATCAACACAATCACATAATTCAGATCTTAGAGAAACTCAAAGACCCACACAGAACCATCCAGAAGCAGACTGAAGTCATTACAGTAAATATATCAGATCATAAAGAAAATGAGGAGTGACCAATACATCTCTCTCAGGAGTGAATTAAAAATGAAGCAGTTCTCCTGAAAAGATACTGGCAGGTGCCTTTAACCGATCGAGCAAGAGTTGTCTGTTTTTGTGACACCTGACCATTTCTTTCAGTATGAAGTGATGCCATTCGGAGTCAGAAATGCTCCAGCTATGTTTTGGTCTTGTTAACATCGCTGCTAACCTTACTCTAAACCTGCTCACTGGGAGTCTAGTAAAGCCTGGGTTATCTGTCTTGGTAAGGTGCTAGGGGAGGTCTCTAGAACTGAAGACTGAACTATCTGTGTCTCAAAAGATCTTCATATATTCTCAGGATTTGGGTTTTAGTAGAAAATTTACTACTGTTGTGGCGCTAAACTGAACTGATCTTCTTAGTATCTAAATGTCTTTTGTGTGGTCAGAGAAGACTCAGGAAGCATTAACAACGGTAACATGTTGTTTTGTACAGCTCCGTTACTTCTGGTAAAAGATTAAAAGCACGATTGTATTATTTCAATGGATGTCAGTGATATTGGAGCTGGTTCGGTTTGTTGCAGATAAGCTCAAATGGAACAGAATATCCAGTATCTTACTTCTCTTAGAAGATTATCCTTCATTAACGCACTCTACTGTTGAGAGAGATACTTGCTCTATTTCTCTCTTTTCTACACTTTGAAGTACATTTGTTGTTATAAGTTTAATTCTACAACAATTCCCACTAAACATTAGATATCAGCAGCAAAGGTAACATTACTGAAAACGCACACCTTTTGGGTTATTTATTTTTTTCCAAGACAAAAACATAGTTTTTTTATTGTTTAATTTCTTTTCCCAATATATTATGTGACATGAGAGCTGTGATGCCCGCGTAATAGGTGCCATGTTATGCACACATATAAGCGTCACACACCGGGAGTTCAGGTAAGCGACTCTCCTCTGGGATACTGTCTCTTCTCTTGGCTGGGTTTGTGATTGTAGTGAAGCATTTCAGGTAGGAAAAAGTGATGTATTGGTAGCTAAGATTTGATGTATAAATGCTAATGGGAGTGTTTTGTTCAGGTAGCTTCACTTCCCGTCTGCTTTTCCCCTCCTGTGTGGCTTTGTCACTCGTTAAGCGAGTTTTATACTCGTATGTGTGCATACCCTCTAATTGTGCTTTCATTTTAGAATGGTATCTTTTTCTTTTTCTTTTCCAGTTTCACAAACATGGCTTAGCTTAAACCAGGACTAGGCCTTAGTTAAATTAAGATATTAATGCTTCTTTTACAAAATGTTAAGATATGTCAGAGCAAGATATTTTCAGTTGAAGCAGTTCAAACATGCATTTTAGTCTGGGACTACAAGGAGAATATCAAATTCTCATTCAATATTACTGCACATGGCTACATTTTAAATCAAATTTATTTTGTGCAAAATTAAACATTTTTGATGAGCGCTGATCTAGACTGAAATGCTCTGGTTCCCTGGGTGTCAGTCACTACGAGTTATGTCGTGACGACTGACTGGGCCTTCATACTTGGGAGCCCTGATTTGCTCTGATAAAGAGAAAACGCCAATGAAAATTGGCTAGTGGAATTTGCATGCTGAACCACTCCCTGCTGAGCGGGTATAAATAGGGTAGCAGGTGCATCCACTCATCAGATTTTGCTTTGGAGCCGAGAACTGCATGCAGTCTTCTTGTTCGAGTGCTGATACGAAGAGAGAAGGAAGCGGGAGCTGTTCGGTGTGGTGCTACAACGCGATCAGTGAAGTCCCTGTGCAGATTCCAACCTTGCAGGAGGGCGGTGCCGTCCCTGTCTCCAGCTGGTGATAACCATTTAGGAAGACGGTGAAGCGGCCCTAAGATGGATGGCCCGCAGAGGTGAGAGACTGTATCTTGGGAGGAGGTGACCGCACCACTCCCTCCACCCGAGGAGGGCCGGGTGGAGAATCTTTGGTTTCCTTTTCTTTTCATTCCGCCACAGGCCTCAGGGCAAAGCTAGAACAGTCTTTCCCCCTTCCGGGCCCAGGTGCTCGTGGCCTGATGGTAATCAGTCAACGGCTGCCTCACTGTCACCCACAGCACCTCACATTGCCAGCGGCCAGGAAGTCACGGCTCGGGGAGGCAATGCCTCCTTCCGTGCTTCTGACCAGTCCCTCTGGGGACCGCTGCACACCTTCTGGCAAACTGGTGACTCTGATGGTCCCGCTTTCGACAAGACTGGAGGTGTGGGCCATGCTTCCCAGCTCGTCGAAGTGGCTCATCCGGACGATCGAGTTCGGCTACACGATTCAGTTCGCCTGACGTCCTCCCAGATTCAGTGGTGTGCTCGAGACTGTGGTGGCAGCCCGAGATGCCTCTGTACTGCGCGAGGAGATTGCTGTCCTCCTGGCAAAGGATGCAATCGAGTCGGTCCCTCCCGCCGAGATGAAGGCATGGTTTACAGGACGCTTACTTCCATGTCTCGATACTTCCTCGACACAGACTCCTACGGTTTGCGTTCGAGGGCCGAGCATGGCAGTACAGGGTCCTCCCCTGTGGGCTCTCCCTGTCACCACGAGTCTTTACGATAGTCGTGGAGGGCGCCCTTTTCTCGGTGTGGAGTTAGACTCTGTGAGTATGACGGCGTGCCTCACAGAGGAACGTGACTAGTCAGTGCTGTCCTGCCTGAGTTCCCTCGAAGGCAGGAGAGTGGTGCCACTGAAACACTTTCAGAGGCTCCTGAGGCAAATGGCATCTGCAGCCACTGTCACGCCGCTGGGACTACTCCATATGAGACCACTACAGCAATGGCTGCACTTCCGGGTCCCGAGATGGGCATGGCGAAACTCATGTTTTCGAAACTGGTTTTCGAAACTCATGCTCCTCTTGACAGCTCCTCCCTGGCACATACCTCTGAGGCAGGACCTTCTCTCTCAGGGGTACGGCACCATATGGCACCCGCGTCCAGATCTGTGGAACCTCCATGTGTGGCTCATGGACAGGACGTGGCAGACTTAAGTGCTCTACCACCAGCGGTGGTGGACACTATCACTCAGGCCAGAGCCCTCTCTACGAGGCTCGTGCGGAAGACCCTCGATCATGCACGATTGGAGTAGTGCTTTCCTTCCTGCAAGAAAGGTTGTAGCGCAGGTTGTCGCCTGTTGCTTTGAAAGTGTATGTGGCTGCTATCGCAGCCCATCACGATGCAGTGAATGGCCGGTCCATAGGAAAGCATGATCTCGCCAAGAGGTTAAACCTTCCTAGCTCGCCCCTGATACCCTCCTGGGACCCCTCTGTTATGCTAGCAGGCCTTCAGAGGGGTCCCTTTGAGCCGCTGGACTCAGTTGAGCTTAAATATCTGTCTCTTAAGACAGCGCTCCTGTACGCTCACTTCGGGGACCTCCAGGCATTTTCGGTAAGGGAAGAGTGCCTTGTGTTTGGGCCGGCCTACTCTCACGTGGTCTTGAGACCCTGGCCTGGATACGTGCCAAAGGTTCCCACCACGCCCTTCAGGGACCAGGTGGTGAACCTGCAAGCACTGCCCTCGGAGGAGGCAGATCCAGCCCGTCTCTGCTGTCTAGTGCTTTTCCCCCTGCGGGCAGAACCAGACCCAGAGGCCTAATTTTTATGCGTACTACCCCATGGGTTAGTCAATACTGGTTTTTCCACACATTACCTCCCTGCGGGCAGGGTGTGGTCTCTGTAGCGCCCTTCCACTGAAGGCTCGCTTCCCCCTCGTTCCACCAAACTGTAACAACAAAAAGGAGGATCTGAAGCAATCCTTGTGAAGGTCGAAGTCGATCTCTAGTTCAGGAACTAACAGTTTGGCCCTCTCCAGTGGCAATGTATTCACCATATGGTCCCTGAGGGGTATTGTGGTAAGCGAATTTGCACTGGGCCGTTGGGAAGGTTACGACCTTGCAGAGCAATTGTCGGCACGCTAGCGCCTGTCTAGGACTCTTGCAGTGCTGTTGGTTGTAACGGGAGTCTTGGTTGTGGCATTTTCCATATGGACCCCAGTCTGTCGTCACGACATAACTCATAGTGACCCCTTGCCACAACCTCGACTCATCGCTGGGGGCCCAGGGACCTGACTCTCGGCTCCTCAGCAATACCTGTTGAGTGGTTGCACCTGCTACCCTATTTATACCCGCTCAGCAGGGAGTGGTTCAGCATGCAAATTCCTCTAGCCAATTTTCATTGGCGTTTTCTCTTTATCAGAGCAAATCAGGGCTCCCAAGTATGAACCCCCAGTCAGTCATCACAACATAATGTCTCCGTTCCCCCCATCAGTGAACGAGGGTTACAAGTACAAGTTTCCTCACCTTGATGTGTTTAGCCGTTTTCTCAAACTCTCCTTTCATGTTTTCATTGTGTGTACGTTTGTCCTGTAATGATTTCAGTGCTCTCCTGAGCTCCTCCTAGAATTACACAAAATAAAAATACATGAAACACCAGATTACAGTGAAGAAAGGATACAGTGATGTGATCATATAGTGCAGTGCTAAAGTCCTGATTTGAACATTTGTGAACGTCACAGAGCTGCCATAAAACAAAGACAACCTCAGTGTACACAAAGCTCAGATAATGTTTTTTATTAAACCAAACAATGATCAAATACCATCTGAGCCTGTGTGAAAGTATATGTCCTTATAGTTATTAATTCCCCAAATCTATCATTTACAACAGTTCAGCTGAAATAAACACAACCAGCTCTGATCAATCCAGTCAACAGAAACAACATTAAGTGAAAAGTAACTTCTCTTACCTTATACGATAAAACCACTTCATTGATGGGTCTGAATTTATGATTGTCGTGTTGTTTCGAATCTCTACAGACCAAACACACGGGCTGTTTGTCCTCCAGACAGAAGAGTTTGAGCTTTTCTCTGTGTAAACTACAGATCTCCTCAGATCCTGATGAACGCCTCTCATCTCTCTCCTTCAGGAACGACTCACACAGGTTTTTTAACACTAGATTTAATGGAGGTTCAGATTTAGAGGATCTTCTCCTGCAGACGGGACACTCCTGAGTGTTCTTGGACCTCCAGAACTGCTGAAGACACTCTTTACACACACTGTGACTACATGACAGAAGAACAGGAGTCCTGAAGATTTCATGACACACAGGACAAGAAATATCCTCTTCAGATAGTGAAGCCATTTTCTCTCTTTGAGCTCCAGTGATCTACACTTTACTTTCACTTTCTGAACGACCGTTTGAAGAATAAATCACCAGCAGAATCAGAGAGATCTACGGTCTATTCAGAAACAAAGATCCTTCTGTAAAGAGTTTCTCTGGGTTCTTCACTGATGGCTGGTTCTTCACTGGTTTTGTCAGAAGAAGAGAGTCAATGTGACTGAAAGCAGAAACAGCACGTCTGGCTCTTCCTGGTAAGAGCTGAAAGAGGAGGAGTTCATGATCAGCTGACAATGTTTGAACAGGTCAGACAGGAACAAGATTTCTGTAGCTCACATCTCAAGAAGTTGTATTAAAAATTAAAATGAAAAACATGATACCACTGAGCAAAACAAATGAGAAGGGTCTGGCTGCAGACCTGCACCTGCACTCTCAGACGTGCACTCTCATGCTGCGTCCGAAATTACATACTGTTTAAGTAGGTACTACCTTTAAAACCGAACGTACTACTCGACCGTTAAAAAGTAGGTACTATATAGTATGAATGGGGGTAGTATGAATGTAACTCGGACGTACTACATCCGCCATATTGATGTTGTCACGTGTCACGCGTTGTCACAACAGAGCGACAATTTAAACTTTCAATAAGTCATCCGTTTATTTAGATTGTGTTAAACAAGTGTAATTTAATCACAACTAATAAAGTTTTTTTCCTGAGGTACGTACACTTAAAATGAGCCGCATCTCCACTTTCTGCCATTTTTTTCAAACATGACGCCTCCTCTCCCGGAGCCTTATGGGATAGAAAAGTGTCCATGGTATGCTTACTACAGAAATTGTCCAGAATCAGTAGGTCATCTGGGTACTTCTCGCCAACTGAATTTCGAATGCTATGAATTCGGACATACTACTTGCCTCGCATACTGTTTTTTGCGTACTATATAGTAGGGAAGTAAGCGATTTTGGACGCAGCATCAGTCACTCAAACTTCCTCTGTGCTAGTGTTGTCACTTGCATTCGACACCTGCACTCTGCGATACCTGCTACGTCACTTGCAATAGACGCAAATAGACCGGAAATAAGTTTCCAGTAGTTTGTTCGCGTTGCTAAAGATTCTGCATTGTAACTGATGAATGGTTTAAAGTACCCGCTGCCAATAAAGACTCAGTAATGATGCTCTCTCATGGTTTAAAGTAACTTATTGTAGTATAGCCAGAGTTACTTTTTTGCTGCATGTTTGTCATTAGAGAGTATAATGTTGTACTTTATCATTCAAGTAGGCAGCTATGTAACATTAACAAATAAAACAATGCAAATATTTTTTTTATTGTAAGCATGTTAAAAGGAAACAGACTATTTACATCTATTAACAATTTCATTATTGGATAAACTAGCAATAATTTAATAAAATACTTTAATATAAAAATGAGTAAAATCTTAAAACACTTATAAATAAGAACAGAACAAATGCAAAGAGGAAAATTATGCATTTTCTTTTATTTTCACAAAGAAGCACATTGTTTCAGTTCGAGAGAATACTTTCATGTTCATGACATCAACTACATGTTCAAGGAATAGGTTAATGTCCTTCATCTCAGTAAAAACAAAGGTGAAAGGTTCCAGAGCTAGAATTCTGTCCTCTGAAAATTCAGCCTTCTGTAATGTGTCCATGGCCTCATCAACATCTTCATCCTCCATGCAGAGTACTCTGGGTAGCTGAACAGAACCAAGCAGCGCACTTCACTGCTCCAAACACCACTTGCTGGCTTTATTTAAATCTTCCACAAGTTGATTCTGTAAAATAACACACAGAACAAGGGAGATACAATTGTAAGAAACAAAAAGTATTAATTCCGTATTGTGCAAAAAAGAAACAATTACTTGTTACTAGTCCTGTAACTAAATAATTACAGTACATTCTCCAACAAAGGATGCAGTACATTTATACTTGCATCGTCTGCCTAACAATGTTTGAAATACAAACAGATGTATATTACACTTAAGTGTGTGTTAATTTTAAGACTTCTTATTTAAAGAGAATTTGCATTTCATTTGACCCAATACATATACTTGTGTACCTGTGACGAGGATTCCTGAACCCAATTATGTGCTTCTTCCTGTTAAACAAACCCCACATTATAAGTAAACATTCACAAGGTACCATTTTAGGTGTCATTTTAAGTGTAATTTTCTCAAGTAAATGCTTTTACCTCAGAGGTTTCCTCTAGTTTCCTTTTCTTTACTCTAGAAACAGGCTGCCAATCACCTCTTAGTATAGCTTTAGACTCCTCAGTGAAGTGTGCAAAAACCTTCCTTTTGATTACAAACAAAAGGTCAAGTCATATAGGGATCACCTAGTACTTTCAGTAACCTCCGAGAAACCTGTTCTACAACCCAAGTACAAACCTTCAAGCATATAAAAAACAACAACATCTGAACAATGCATGCAGTACTATGAAATTCATGAAATAAGTCACAAAACTGTGACCATAATCACACGACTGAGCATGCAAGCATTCTCAGTTCATTCAGATTTCTCAGACCATAGGCTTCACAATGGCACAAAAGTATTTAAATCATCCCTAGGGTCATCCAAAGAGGTCATCCCTGATTATCTGACAAACCTGAGTTATATTAGAACAAGTACAAACCTTCATGCAATTAAGAGAACAGCAACGGAACAACCTGAAATAAGATGATCTTGTCAATTACCCTTTTAAATGGCATTCACAGTGTTGCTTGATTTTTTTCAGGGTGGTAAGTTTCTGGGCAGGGCATAAACTGCAGTGATACAGAGAGCAACATGATGTGCGTTGTGGCACCAGGGGGGTTTCAGAAACTATTAATAATGATTGATGCATCTGTAAGAGCAGGATAGAAGAAACCAGTTATTCATGCACACACAACTACATAATATTATATATATATATATATATAATAAAATGTCACTCAATAAGTATTAAGAAGAGTAGGAGCAGGACAAAATCTAAAATGTGGTGCTTTACAATACGTTTCACACTACGTTAACGGTTTTGCAAATAAAAATACCAAATTTAATTGGATCATTCATTTTAGTTATAAAATCAGTAACAATCAAGTAACAAACAGAAAACAACCACTTCCACTAAGCTATATAGTAGTGTAGTTCAAAAGCCTCGTAAACTTAAGCTGATCGTAGATCCACTAAAAACAATGTACTTAAGCTTAAGATGCATTTGGAAAACGCAGCCCTGTTCAGTAGTGTAGCTTACTTTAGCTTTATTTAAGTTAGTGACGGAGTGGTTGGCTAGTTAAACTAATGTTATACAGTTAATCCAAAACACAGTGAACAGCGAACGTTGGCAATGAATGTACTTGATGAATGCCTGTGTGAGCGGGATAAAGTTAGTTTCTGGTGTGATTTTCGCTGAATATTCGCCTAGGCTGCTTTAGGGAGCGTCTGCAAATTTACCTCTCAGTACAAAAATATATACTAAATTATGTTGACAAAGCCACATTAAATGCCTGAAAAAAACTGCCGGAAAACTAATTTAAAATATTTTACCAATACATTGGTAGATAAGATAGTACCTCCCCTAATGTATGTATATTACACAAATATTTTTGGGGAAAAAAAAAACAAATAATTGTAGTTACAAGACTGCCTTAATACAGGTGAAAGTTTGCCAATACCACCCTTACTGTACATACAGTAAATAATTGTTATAATAAAACAGTACTACAGTTGGGGTGGTATTGGCAAATTTTCAGATGTAGGAAAAATACTGTAATTTACATTTTTTTGTTTTTTCCCCCTAAGGTTGTAGTACATTCCAAGTTACCAGACTGCCTTATACTGATTCATTTTGGTCAGTATCTAGGAATGCACTACAGTTTAGAGTATGGAAAATAGTATTGGTAGAATATTTTATGTGTATAAGTATTTGTGTACTGTATATACAGTAAAGATGTATTGGCAACATTTCACTCGTAGTAATTTAGTAGTGTAACTAGGAATGTACTACAGCCTTTATAAACAGCTGTTTAGGTACTTACAGTCTACTACTGTACATATATGAAATAAGGTATTTGGAAAATGTTGCCTGTAGTCACCTATAATACAAGATTTACAGGTTGAAAGTGTCTTATTTTATAAGGTAAAAGTCACTTTAACTAAAATACATTGGACATTTTAAACCCAGTCTGTGTAATTTTTAGACGGTCTCTTAATTATCAAACGCTGATACAGTGCATCAAAGCCTTCTCTGGCTTAAATTTGCTGCTACAATACGCTTAGGCAGTTTTAAAATAACATTTTCATGTCAATATAAAGTTGCTGTATGATGTTAAAACTAATCGTGGTAGAGACATCTTTGTGACGGAGTCGACTCTACAGAACAGTGGCAATTAAAAGCAAATGTCTGGCAAATATCGAACATAAAACTTTACCGCGCTGCCTGAGCATTTAAGAGAGATAGTGAGACTGACGGCATGAGTAGCAGTTAAAATACTGCTTAAAAGACAAGTACAGCGCAGTCATACAGTATCAATGCCCCTGCTTTGACAACATAACCAAAATAAAATGGTTATTTCCAGAGAAAGCGTTATAAACTCATCAAGTTTGTGATGCAGCTGCAGTCAGATCTAGTACCGCTTCATCAACTGATTATTTGTGAGTCTCCGTCACATTTAAAAAACAAAATGATGCGATCTGGGGATGCCACTAAAAATAAACTATCAAGTATCCTTATGCTGGGATCCTTCTGATATCTGTACAAAGACGCAGACGCAAAAACTTTTTTTGTGTCCAAAAGCGGATGTGCGTCTGTATACCCGATCCATTGTAGACAAGATAGCAAGACAGCAAAAATAGTTTTCTTTTGACGCAATTAGCTTTGTTTGCTATTGGAAATATTGTCAATACAAGATTTCAAATCAGGAATTTGATCAAAACAATGCATATATGAAAGTGAAATAAACGTCAATTGTGGTGTCAGTGCTCATGTATCACGACGTGAACAAGCCAAGCCGTCTTTACAGCCAGTCCTAGCAGATAACCCAGTGTCTCAAACTGGATTCCTGGAGGAACACAGCTCTAGTTTCTAATAATCCTGAAAACACTGATTAGCTGGATCATTTGATTAGGGTCGGAGCAGAACCGTACAGAGCTGTGTTCCTCCAGGAATCCAGTTTAGAGGGTGTATTGCTTCAGGAGCATGATAGGAAGATGCTTCCAGTGGGCTTCGGTTGCCGTACTCTCACAGCAGCAAAGAAACTCCCTGCTCATGATATCTCTGTGACACGATATATCGGATCATAAACCATAAAAACCTTAATCAGGATGATGTGCTTGACCTCAGTGGCAGCGTATTCCCCAGCAAAGCTAGAGTCCAGGAACAATGTACAGTGAGAGAAATGCAAGCTTTACTAGTTATTCGTAAAAAAATAAAAAAAACTTTTTGACACAAAAACTAACCCATTACTTTGCATTTACTTTGGTCCATTGGAATATGAATCCCTGAGGGTTTATGTCCGTGTTGAAGCTTGTACAGGATACAGAGCAGAAAAACTACACTCTTGTTAAAATTTTGAGCAGATTAGATTGAGCCTAGGAAGTGTGGCGATAGCACTTCCTTTATAGAATCGTGTCACTTTCTTCAGTTTATCCAGACCTCACAAAGTTCCTTTATAGTCAGTAAACCTCGAGCGTGCAGAAACCTAACTCTGGCTAGTAAATGCGGAACAGAACAGCCAATTAGAGGAGCTCAAGAACCAGCAGCTCATCTGTGATTGGCTGAAGTGATCAGCCACACAAACACACTGTAAACACAAACCCTTGATGGTCACCAGAGACACTGCAGCCGATTGAATCATTTACTTGACTTTATTTCACAGGAAGGTTATGTGAGCAGACATTACTAGGTGCAGGGGATTGTGGGTACGTGGAGTCAGTAGGGTTTGAATCTCCTCTGTGCTCTCAGTACGGCGATTCTCTGTTTGTCCTCTTCAAACTTCTTCCTCAGCTCAGCAATATCTGAAACAGACACACAGACCATGATTCAGTGTGAGAGCCGTGCTCGGATTACTCCCATTCCGTTTACGTATGATGTATTACGTATTGGGATAGATGCGTTAGGATCTGCTTTCTTAGATATTCTGAACTCTATTGGGGTTAGACAGCACGTATCAGGATCTACTCACT
>JAUMHP010039535.1:0-11499 GCA_032361065.1 Enteromius trimaculatus | reverse complement strand
TAAAGCCCTTTGAAGCTGCACTGAAACTGTCATTTGGACCTTGAACTGTCATGTGGACGTTTGGGTCCCAATAGTGTACATTATATGGGGGAAATCCTGGAATGTTTTCGTCAAAAACATTCATTTCTTTTTGACTGAAGAAAGAAAGACATGGACATCTTGGATGACATGGGGGTCAGTAATATATCAGCAAAAGTTTTTTTCAAAAGTGAACTTCTCCTTTAATTGCGACTTTTTATTTCACACCACACTCATTTTTATGTTATAATTGAAAGTTTTTAAAATAAATATCACAAATGTGACTTGTGAAGAATTGCGAGATAAAGTTAGAATGAGTGAAACACAATTATGAGACAAACATATTTGCGAGATATTTATTTAAAAATATATTTTTTTCATCCTGCAGTTCTGAAAATTTAACTCTTAAGTCCAATATTAAGGGAAAAACACAATTTTCACAAGTTTATATCCCGCAATTCTTAACTGCTAACTTGCAATTGTACATTTTTGGACAGATGTGGACTCAATTATATGAAAAAAATGTGAGATAAAGAGTTGCAATTTCCTTCTTTTATCCATTTGTGGAAACAGGCTTCCATATGAGAGGATCTGAAAGCAATAGGAGAGAAATAAAGTAAAGAAGAAAAATTTATAGAGATTGGGAAATACAGTTGACAGAAAAAGAGACACGGCTAAAAGAAATTGAGGCAGAAGCAAAAACATAAAAAATAAAACGGAACAGAAAGAAACAGGATTTGAGGTTTAAGCAGAGAGATTTTTCACAGAAGATCACAGGGGGCTTAAAAATCTGGCTTTTTCACTGATATAAAATGTTCAGTTGTTAAAATAAAAGTAAAAATAATCACAAATAATGAAATCTGACAACCAGACAGCTAGAAATAACAGGATAGGAGATTAAATAAGCAGCTGAAAAAGATACAGACGGATTCTCACCAATACAAATGATGCTCTGGGACTCGCAAAACATCCGTATCCTCTCCAGCACACTGCAGAAAGAAACCTGGCACTGATGGGATTCAGGTCGACTGTTGAAATCATGGCTGAGTACCTGAAGCATCTATTCAAAACATCCTCTGCAGAATAAAGCCATAGATTTGTGAAGAGCAAGGCTGAGGACAAGAGTATGGGCCTGAATACACAAAATGTGCATTTCAAAAATTTTACTTACCAAGGCTGCATTCATTTAATTAAAAATGCAATGCATTCAGTAATATTGTAAAATAACTGTATCTTGTTTAAATATATTTCAAATTGTAATTTACTCCTGTGATGCAAAGCTGATTTTTTTTTTAGCATTATTACTTGTGTCGCATGATTGTTCAGAAATCATGAAAATATGTTGATCTGATGCTAAGTATTGTTAAAAGCACTACATAAATAAAAGTGATTGATTGATCAATGTTGCGCTGCATCATACTTTTTTAGAAACAAATAGGAAGCCCAAAAGAACAGCATTTATTTGAAACAGAAAGCTTTTGTATTAAAAATATCTTTAATGTAATCAATTTAGTGTGTCCTTTCAGTTCTCACACTACCGCTTGAGGCAAAGCTGCTCAAACACACTGTAATTTGGTGCTGCTAATGCCACAAAAATGACATGTCGCATGTAGCTTTTCCTCTTAAATAACAGACTTCAAAACAGCCTCCCCCCTTTTAAATCTCTCACACACCGTATCACATTCAGAAACAAAAAGACGTGTTCAAAACTTCAAAAACAGCCCATTAGGCAAAGACACGTTCACCTCTCGACTTTAGCTGGGAATAATACACCATGAAGAGATGCTTTAGAAAGCTCCCGTAAGCCCGTGTGTCAATAACATTGACTTCCCATACAGAGAAAGTCAAGCAGAGATGGCGAGATAATGATTTGCGATGCTTACCTAACAGACGGAGAGATCCGGCTCTGCTCTTGCTCTTTATGATGTGCCGTTTGACAGATGAGTTTAATAAAGAGGATTGTGGGTAATGACCCAATGGAGGCCCCAATTTGACAGGTTCTACGGGAGAAAGGCGTGATGCTGAGATAGCTGAGCGGGTCAAGATCAGCCGTGCTGAAAGATGAGCATTTGGTCCACTCCATCACGGACAGCCATGACGGGTCATGCTACCTTATACATATAAGATGAGAGGGGCGAAATGAATCAATAATCAGGAATAAATTGATATGGTGTCATTTTGGTACAATCTGGACTGTCTGTCTCTCGAGATAATCTGACTGATATGAAAACTAAAGTACTGAAATAACAATTGGACAAAAAAAAAATTATAGAGATGATTCTTATTCGAAAACACAGAAAAACGTTGTATTGTTCACGCAAGGCCAGTAGATGGCGATGTTACTTTGTAAAGAATCACTAAGCGACTGCGCACATATAGCTACATTCATATAGACTGAACACATACTACATCACAATTTTAATAAAACAGCATTTTGGTAAATTACACTGAGATGATAGCGGTATCTTTTTCAAAAACAGTTTCTCATTTTCAGGTCCCCATAATGTTTTGTCATGTGAACAAACGACCAAAACGTATATAATTTTTCTGTTTTTAGTTGAAAATGGTTTTGTGAACACCTCGTTAGGGACTGGCTCATCTGAAAATAAATCGCAAACAAATAGAGTGATTTAGACAGCGCACTGTGTTTGCGGAAATAATGTCTTTCAATGACGTAAAAATCACATGAAATGCGACATGGCCATTCAGACGAAAGTCGCATGACAAAAACATTGGATATGTAGGACCAACATATGAAAGTGGCCCGGGACTGATTTGAAAAAAACAAAAATCAGATTTGTGCTGTTCAGACGGTCATAAGAAAATCTGATATGGGTCACATTTGGGCAAAAAAAAGTCAGATTTGGGCCACTTTAGCCTACAGTGTGAACTGAGCTGAAAAATGTAAATACTCAAAATAGCTGCAACGGTACTAAACATTTCAACATGTTCTCAAGGCAATTCAGAACTATTAATATTTTGGTGAATTATGGCTTATCTCATTCATTGGCTTGTGTTTAATCTGCTGAGGCTACACTGATGGTTAGGTTTAGGGTTGGACTATAAAACCCCGCATATTTCTGTACAAATCAAGTATGAATTTATATTAAAATAAAAAACCACCTTGCTTACAATTTTTTCATTCAATAGGGATTGTATGTTTACAAGTATTATGCAGATATCTTCACAACAAAGCCTCCAAATTGCATTGAGTAAAAAACTACTGTATACAAATTGTGTGTCACATTTTATAAAAACATTCAGAAACAATTTTTAAAAACAGTTTGCATTCATAAGCACTATTCATAAACATTTATAAACACTCCAAAGGTGTATTTTAGTTCTCCTTACAAATCTCAATTTCAAAATTCTCATTTAAGGATTTAAACAGCTTAATTTTTGTATTATATATTTGTATTATGTATCATGTATTTGCGATGTTAATTGAGCATCAACTGCATTCATGTACTTCAGGGAAGTTCGTATTTTTAATTCGGAAATCATAATTATAACTTCTAGTAAATTTTTGGTTGGAAAAAATGATCACATTGGGCAACTGCGTTTATCTTTCTGTCTCCGTCACTTCACTGGAATCTTTTAGCACTAATGCAACGTAATTAAAAGCAAAGGACACACATATGGTGTGCAGGTTTCTTGTGTTGCCATACAGCAAACAGATAAAATCTCTTTTGGTTGTAAAAGCCTGTCAGGTCCTAAACCAGCTAAATGAGTAGCGGTTAAGAGAGGTTAAAGAAGCTGTTCGGTTAGTCATGCAGTGAGTCAGCTCGGGGGATTTGAAGCATTGCTACTGTTAAACTCAGAGTTTCCTAAACAGCAGATAGGACTGACATTAAGAGCTCCTTCTGTTTGAGTCAGGCCGCCCTCACACTCAATATGCCATACTCTTTTCTTCACTCATTTTAATGCTTATTGACAGCGTGTGCATTGGAGCTCTTGCTGACGCCGTGGACAACGGACAGAAGCTGAACTTTAAAAATCAAACTTTTGGTCTATGGGCTCTGGAGCCTTTTCAAAAACGACGCTGGGAAGGACAGTAATCGATTGTTCATTACGTCAGCCATATTAGCTATTCTCTTTGACTTCCGCTGTATCGACGCGGCTCCTGGAAAACAGCTTTCTCTCCAGCCTGTGAGGTGGTAGAGACGGTTGTGACAGGCCGTAAAGATCTCTGAATAAGGGTTTCCTACAGAAAGAGAAAAACCCTCTATATATGGAACTGGATCTGCGGTAAACGTCACCCGAGGCTCTGTGAATGAAGCTGCGACAGCTTTCAAAGTGAAATTTCTGACATGTCATTTCTTTTCAACATCGTCTGCTGTTCAGAATTGGTTGTATGTATAATGATGTCATCTGGCATTATATTTTAGATCCTGGAAAAACAAAAACACACAGTGAAGAGCTACTGTATGTTTGTGTAATTTCAGAATGACACCATTCTTAAAGGAGTAGTTCACCCCAAAATTTGAATTCTATCATCATTAACTCCAAATCTGTATGAATTTCTTTGTTCTGCTGAACACAAAGAAAAATATTTCGAAGAAAGTCTGTAACCAGGCTGTTTTTGGTCACCATTGACTTCCATAGTATTTTATTCCCTACCATTGAAGTCAATGGTGACCCAAAACAGCCTGGAACTACTTGAGGGTGAGTAAATGATGACAGAGTTTTAATGTTTGGGTAAACTATTTGTTTCACTCTGAAATGAATTCCAGTGTTACTGATGATGGCAAAATATTTCTCAAACATGTTTTATACTTGGACTAGCAAAATACAACAACAGTACATTAACATTTAAAAGTTTGAGGACAGAAAGATTTTTTGTTGTAATGAAAGGCATTATTATTTTTATTCTACAAGGATTCATGAAATTGATGGGAAAAAGTGTCTGACACTAGTGGACACTAGTCTCCACCCCCTGACCTAGTTTTCTGTGTATAAAGCCTCCCAATTTTTGAGTGTTCCAGCGCGGACGAGTCATTGAGGATTATGCTGAGGAATTTATTTCTATTAGCCACCTTGTAAATGCAGAGGAGGATTTTATGTGTGGCTTGGATTTCAACGTGGTCAACCGAGTGCACTATGAGGAACCGAGCTGGTCGCTCGAACAGCTTATAGACAATGTTCTTTCCATCTGCGGTCGGTCCAGGTTTTACAGCTCAAGGAGCTGCCACCCGTCCTAGCAATCCCCGAAACGCTAGTGACGGGTCCTGACACCACTTCACAGTGAGAGGGATGTTCAGTGTGGTGTTCAGTCTGGTTCGGTTATACAGCCAGGATTTCTGTTTCCTGTCCAGTCAGTCCTGGTAGCGCAGCCAGTCGAGCCCGTTCCAAGCCCGCAAATAACAGGTCCCACTCCTATTTCTCGGTATGAGGAGCCGTGTATTTTCCAGTTGGACATGGATATGTAGCCTGACGAGCTGTCGAAGGCCAGTCTGTTTCGGTCACGCAGCCAGTCGAGCTGCAGGAGGTCCTCGCAGTTCCTAGCCCGCAAATAACAGGTCCCACTCCCGTTTCCCGTGTTACCCTTTGGATTTACTCTTTGCCGAATTCTGCCTGTTTCTGGATATCCTCTCTGGGATAGGACTGATTCACGGTATTTTGACCATTGCTTTGTTTACATTTCTGCCTCTGTCTATGCCTCCATTGACTCTGTTTGCCGGCGCTCGATTTATGCATGTCCTGACAATGAGCCTGAATAAAAATAAATAAATAATGCAATTCTTGTTTTACCAAAAAGAAAAAAACTATGAATACAAGACATTTGAGCAGCAAAAATGTGGAAGATAAGCAGAGAAACCAATCAATGTTGTCATTTTTTTGTGGAAAAAAAGGAAGTGAATGCATCTTATTTTAAGATTGCTTAAAAAAAAAACCATGAAAAATAAGACAAAAATACTGACCAAGACCATGGTCTTTCTACCATTTTCAAAATGTAACAATGCTAATTTAATAGACTTGTAAAGTACAAAACACAAAAAACAAAGAAAGCACATCTGGTATATAACAAAGCTTGAACTTCTGAGTCTGCTGCAATTCATTTGAAAGACTGAACTGAATAACTTGTTAATTCCGAGTTAAATAAGGACCTGAACAGTTCTAGACAGAAACTCCTATTTATGGTAATTATGACTGGATGCGAGCGCAGCATATGATAACTGTGAATTCATAAAATCAATTAATTGATCTGAACACATGGTGAAATCCACCTACAAGAGGACCCACTCTCAAGACCGCCGGCTTTAGCTCCTCTCGCTGGTTTTTACATCTGTTCAACTCTCCGCTTCCTGGAAACCATCCAATCACGCCGTGCAAACATATCAAGCGCCTTAAAACTCATCTCTCTCAGCTATCGAGAGGCTCCATATGTTTTTACTGCACGAGTCATTATTGCTTGAAGAAGCGCGAATGGGATTTTCACGATCCTGCGAGATGCACTCGCTCAGTCCCGCTGAAGAGAAATGAGTGCCATGTTGAGCCAGACTGGTTCATGCTGGTCTAAGCTCGAGAGCTCTGGGTTTAGCGGTTTATCCTAGGCCTGCTCCTAGGCGTGTGCGATAATATCATAATTGTTATTTTACATTATGTGCGACGTGACATTATCGAGTATTTTGCAAAAACCATCTTAATCACCCCCAACGTTAAGTCGACTAGTGCGCGTGTGCATTAAGAGTGTGTTCACTGCATGATTGTCTATTAAAATGCAGTGATCACAAAGTTAAATATATGGGGATAGAAAATTTACATATTTATATCATATCATATAGACGGTTTCAACAACATAAACAAACGTTACTGCGCATGTGTACCCTTGTGGCCATAACTTAACTTAAGGTAGACATCCAGTGCTTAACTTGTAAATTTAGAGTTCCCGGAACAAAATGCGGTAACGGATCCAGTTAAGTGATTAACTTAGGGCTCCTACGTAAAACAAAAAACCTGGAAAAGCCATGAAATTTATATATTATTTATCGCACACCCCTACTATCTTGTGCAAGCAACAAAATGGCTAATATTTCATTATAGCAGAATATGCTTTGCCCAGTCAGTAGATTCTGTCTTCTGGCTTTGACATACTCAAACACAAAAAACCCAGAGACGTACACACTCGTACGCAGACTTGCCCTATCGTCTCCTGTTTGATGCACTGAGAGTGAAATCGTATTCCCTCGCTGGGTTTGTTTGCTTTGTTCAATGTGTCTGTCATGGTAGCAAATAATAAAAAGAACAGAAGAAACCATTTGGAGTGTTTCTCCTGCCGAGATCAATAAAAACATTTCATCCTGCGGAATTGTGCCTGAGCCCTTCTGGTTCCTCGAGGTATAAGCGCCAGCTGAAATAACTAGCAATACGAGTCCTCGGGCTTTCGGATGCCAAACCTTCTGACATCAAAGCACCGGCGTAATGAAGAGGAGAGCAAGAGCTCGTCCCTGTTTATGACCAAGATAGAGCGGATCAAAAACACACACTATATTAACATTCATTGAAGAAAATGTGAGACTTCTAGGCTGATTGCCAAAATAAAAAGGGTCCACCCTCAAGTCTATGTGATATCATGGTCCCTACATAGGGCTCTGATTTTGAACACTGGGATCTGTTGAAGGGAGCTAGAGGAAACTGCAACAAGTCCAAGAGAACATCTGGCTGCTGTTTGACTCCAAATCATGCCAGTTTATTCCCGGAAAACCAATCCCAAACGCCACTGGGCACATTCGAAGTGTGTTATGAGCTTTTTCAATGCTGTCACAATAATGGAAAAAGTTCAACTTTAATATGTGTTTTCAAAGAGTGAAACGGTTACAGAAATAAAGAAAAAGAAAAAAACAAGATGGACAATAATGAATAAAAGTAATTAAAAATATTATTTTAATAGTATATATTTATTATAAAAACAGACTTACATATGCTAATTATATTTATTACAATATTATTTAAAATGCATAGTAAATGTATACAAAAACAAGCTTACATTTAACAAATAATATAATTTTACTAGCATTTTTAAATAAAAGGTTATATTTAATTAAAAAAATTGTAATAATGTATAAAAATAAACTTGTATACTAATAAAATTATAGCATCTATTATAATATTATTTAAATGAAATGTTATATTATTTATTTTTAATAAAATGTAAAGAAATAATAAAATTAAAATAACAATATAGTAGTAATATATAAAAATAAACTTAGATATGCTAAAACATTTTTTTAAATAATAATATTGAAATTAAATGTTACATTATTTACTTTTATTAAAATACAATATGGTAATATATAAAAATAAACGTAAAAATTCTAGGACAAATGTTTTAATTATAATAATATTATTGAAATAAAATATTATTATATTATTTCTAATAAAATAAAAATATAAACTTAATAAAAATAAAAGCAAATAAAATAAACAAAAGTTAAATTACACAGAATGATAAAATTTTTTAAATGATTTGTGTAGGGAATGAAGCTCACAACACATAATTAGATCAAATTCAGTTCATATAAGAAATCTGATGCCAAGCTGGCCTGATAGATTCATTAGTAAATCATTATGAATTTAGACGGTACACAGACAGTTCGAAATGACATGGTTATTGTTAAGTGCCTTTGTGGTGTATTTTACAACTTTACCTCGCATACAGAAACATATGATTTTTAGTTGCATGATAGTCCCGCTTTAGATCTAACCTTCGATGTGACAAGCACGAATGAGATTGTATGACATAAAATAGATATACTGTATAGAAATATAGAAAATAGTTCAACCAACAAGCGAATGTGTTATTATATGCTCCTGTTTCGATTTGCTTGGCTTTGATTGTCTTTTTGCACTCATAAGATTTGTTATTTGGATTTAATTCAAACTAAGCACATATCCTCAACAGTCAAGCATTTTATCTTAGAAAAATGACACTTGGCACAAAATATTCAGTTTCAACTAATCTAATTAGCTTGTCATAAGTATGATTGCTTCATTTTTAATTGGTACTTGCCATTGCTTAAATTAAAATCTCATACACTCAAACAGCATTCCAACTGATTAATTCATGTTTTAACACAGCTTGTGACTTTATATGTGTACACTAAACGAATCGCACTCGTTCAAGCACAAAATGAGTTCTTGTTGCTCATGGTATATAGAGTGACAGAGCTCTGCTGCTGGTTCAGTACAGCATCTCCTGACAGCATCCATGACCTCCACCTGCCCTTCCACACAGACTCTCATCCAGAGATCACACAGACAGTGGGAGAAATGAGAAAGTGCATCATCCATCCGTGAAAATGCCTCAGGTTTTGACGTGTCATATGCCTACAGTTCCCATGAGCCCCGGTGTTGTGTGTTCTGCTTCAGGGAGGCCTGGATGCCTTCAGGAGCTGCAGGAATATGAATTTTCATGAGCAAGGTCAGAAAAAGGGATAAAGGAACAGAACAAGAAGGAAAAAGATTATATATATATATATATATATAAATATATACCTGTGTACAAAAAACATACTAATATATTATATATATGAAGAGTTTATTTGCAAAAATGGATAACTTCACTTTTGTTAATTTTAGAACAACTTGGTTGTTTTAGAACAACAGGTTTTGATCCAATGCAAATGTTGACTAATATATGTATGTGTGTGTGCACAGTATATGTAGAGTATGTACATATATGTGTGTGTGTATATATGTAATGGTAATAGTGATGATGATAATAGATGTGCACTCAAAAAGCTACATTTTTCTTTTCTAATTTAATTAAAAGAATCAGTTGGGGGAATCAAATGGGACAAAGTCTTAATTTCAGTGTGCTTTAAATCCATGGTTTTTACTTTTTAAAATGTACTTTCCCTGAACTATAATTTACAAACATTTTTGTAAATCAATACTTTCAGTCTTAGCTTTATTCAATAACAAGCAGCGAGTTCAGAAGTGCAGAGAAGAACTTTGTATGCAAAGCCCGGCGCAACTTTTTGTCTGGAAAACCTGCCAGGCATTAAACTGTCGCCTGATATTAGGGATGTTGATGGGGATTTGGCAGAATGTTGGAAAGCAGTTAACAAGCAGCACCGCAGAGACCTTTAAAACAAAAGGACAGGCGATGTGAGAGCACAACAAACTGCAAGCCTCTCGGCCAACTACTGCGCTGGCACGCTGTAATCAGCAATGGCCAAGCCTGGCTTCTGCATGCATTAGCTTGAGCACAGTGCACCATTTCTACTTCAGTACACAAAGTGAACGGAGCTATGCTAAACGTGTTCTGTAAACATACTGAAGGATAGCTGAGGTCAGCTGTGACCCGAAGTCTGAAGATTTCGGTGACTTCCTCCTGGGCTTGGACTATTCACTGAGCACAAAATGTGACGTCAGACGTGTGAATATGGCAGGTAATGTCCCCAAAGACGTGAGCAGTAGGTGCGCAGGAGGTCATAGCAGTGCACAAGCTTATAGAGTAAGAGACGTGTTTGCAGCAGAATCTGTGCTCTCACTGCTGCTTCAGCTCTTGGCCTTACAGTCCATTTGGCTTTGCTACTGCTTCTGTTAATTGCTCCCTCAGATAGACATTTTAAAAAATGTGCTATGGGAACCTGAGAGAGACAGCTCAGAAAAGCCTTCAGATAGACAGATAAATCAAGAGACAGATGGATGGATGGAACAGTGATAGATGGATTGACAATTGACATATAGTGATAAAAGGATAGATGGATCAATGAATTAATGGATGGATGACAATGATGGATGGACAGAGTTATAGATGGATTACATGAAGATATGGGTGGATGGATTGGTGACAGCAATGGATGGATAGAATATAATAATGGATGGATGGATGGATGGATGGATGGATGGATGGATGGATAGAATATAATAATGGATGGATGGATGGATGGATGGATAGAATATAATAATGGATGGAAGGATAGAATATAATTGGATGGATGGATGGATGGGCAAAAGCAATGAATAGATGGATGGCAGGATAAATAAATGGGCAAAAGCAATGGATGGATGGATGGATGAATAAATGGGCAAAAGCGATGGATGGATGGATGGATGGATGGATGGATGGATGAATGGCAGGGATGGATGGATGGATGGATAGGAGGGATGATGGATGGATAGATGGATGGCAAGGACGATGGATGGATGACTGATGGATGGATGGCAGTGATGGATAGATGAATGGATGGAAGGGTGGATGGATGACAGTGATAGATGGATGACAGGGATGATGGGTGGATGGATGGATGGATGGCAGAGATGATGGATGGATGGCGGGATGATGGATAGGTGAATGAATGGATGGATGCATGCATGACAGTGATAGACTGAAGGATAGATGGATGAATGGATCAATGAATTATGGATTACAGTTTTTCTCAGTCGCTTTGGTGCGTTTCTCACAACAGTACTTACATTTGCACAACAGTTAATGCATTTCTCAAAACAATTAGTCATGTGTGCACATCATAG
>JAUMHP010039534.1:0-11507 GCA_032361065.1 Enteromius trimaculatus | reverse complement strand
TTCCTCCAAACACGGTGAATGGAGTTAAGACCAAAAAGTTCTACTTTGGTCTCATCTGACCACAGGACTTTCTCCCAGAACTCCTCAAGATCATCCAGATGGTCCCTGGCAAACTTCAGACAAACATGGACATGGGCTGACTTCAGCAGGGAACCTTCCGTGCGATGCAAGACCAAGATGATAAACCATGATGTCTTAGTGTATTACTGATAGTAGCCTTGGAAACGATGGTCCCAGCTCTCTTCACGGCATTGACCAGCTCCTCCTGTGTAGTTCTGGGCTGATTCTTCACCATTATTATTATTATTATTCCTTTTTTTAACCAGGGAAAATCTTTTTTTTTTTTTACCAAGCTGCTTGGCAATTGCCCCGTAGCCCTTTCCAGCTTTGTGAAGATCTACAATTTTGTCTCTTGTGTCTTTTAACAGCTCTTTGGTTTTGCACATGTTGATACTTAGACTCTGGCTGATTGTGGAGTCTTTATGACAGCTAACTATTTAAAAGCAAAATAACAGGTTTGAGGGTCAAAAATCTGGCTGAAAAGCAAGTGATCAAATACTTATTTGAGACAGTAATTCGCAAATAAATTATTAAAAAATCATACAATGTGATTTCGGGATTTTTCTTTTTAGATTCTGTCTCTCACAGTGGAAATGCACCTATGCTGAAAATTGTAGACCCCTCCATGATTACTAAGTAAGAGAACTTGCAAAATCACAGGGTGATCAAATATTTTTTGACCTCACTGTATATATGTATATTCTATAGTGTATATATGTATATGTACACTGTATATTCTGAATCTTTGGTAGTTCACATTTTGTGTTCCACTTAAAGTCTTAACAAAATGAGAGTCTGAATAATGACATATTATTTTAATTTTTTTATTTTATTTTTTATTTTTTTGGAAGAACTGTCCCTTTAAGAATTCACAATCTCCTTGTGACAAGGAGATTTTTCTATTGGCTTAGATGTGCTGCTCATTAAAGCATAACTTAATTTAAAACTCATTAAATTAAACAGAAATTAAATCCTAATTAACTCCAACTCAGTCTAAATGGAAAACAGCGATCACTCAGGGACTGTCAGTGTTAATACCGCACTTCATGATATCATGGCTTCTCTTTATCAGCTATATACAGCATGCTATACCTGTATATAAATGTACATGTATGCGTGTTCTCATGCAGAGAGTCAGCTTCCTTTGTATGGGTGGAGAAAGAATCTGGAAGATGAGAAGCAGGCATCCCTGCTTATCAAAAGAGCGGCACTTCAGAGAGCCATGACACTCATGACGCACATGCAGCTCAATGCACAGGTACAGACAATCATGTTTCATTCATGTCAGTTTCATATACAGTATTATATACACGCTTCTGCTTTTTTAATCAAAAGCAATCAAACGTGACAGCAGAAATTCATCATTTACAAATATTACAAAAGATTTACATATGACATAAAATTCTGTTATTACTGTTGTAGAATTATTTATTTTAGATAAATAATATCCTCACAAAATGCGGAGGAGACTGTTGTGTTGTTGGTCAGTGTGAAATTGTTCCAGTATAGGTGTGAGTATGTGTGTGGTTGGACAGACAATTTTCCTATCCCATCTGCTCCTCCTGGCGGAATCAAACCCTGATGAGCCGAAACCTCCCCCCTTTCCCAGACCAGAGATCCATCAGCCAACCTGCCACTCAAGGCCTGGAGGGGGGGGCTAGAAATGATAATGTTGCTGCCATCTTCCTGTCTTACTCTTGCCATTTTTAATAACCCGAAGCGCACGCTCACATCTCATGCCATTCCCTCACATATAAACACATTTATTTCGAGTGAGCTTTTAATAGGGTTACAAGGTTTATCGTAACTGGATGATTAAAAACCTTGTCTATTCAAGCCTCGCGCAACACAATAATGACCCTCAGTACAAATCAGGGCTAGACGGGACCTAGAGGGGTCCAGACTAATCTCACCAGTGAGTCCCTGGGGTACTAAGAGGGTCTGCAAGAGTCAATTTGCTATTCCTCATCAAGCCTAACCTGCCACACACACACACACACACACACTGGTCAGTTTGCTCAGGCCCAGCTGGTTCTCAGAGGGCACATGTCACAAATGACTAACGTATCCCATAATGCCATCTGCTTCCGATATCCCAGAAGGCTTCCAACCAATCAGAAACACATGGTCACCAAAGAAACACCTGACTGACACCGGCTGTTACCATGGTGATGAGCCCAGCTCGGATGAGCGCTTTAAATGCCACAACAAATTTTTTTAGTGGTCGCATGCATATGTGTGAGGTTTGTGTTTAAGAGTTAGTTTGGGATCGGACAAGATGCTTAGTAAGTGTCTCAATAGGTGTGTGTGCATGAGGGTCTGGCTGGGCTATTGTGTCTGGATGTGCAAGAGCTACATTAATTGTCTCTCCTCTCCTCATTTTCCTGCTCAGCAGAGCGGAGAGAGAGACGGAGAGAAAGGGAGAGGGCAAAGGACAAGGGAGAGGAAAGATTTAGAGGGGCATAAAGAGAAGAAGACAAAGAAAACCAGAGGAGATTAGACAAAAAGTGTAAATAAGAAAAATGGGATCTCATTCTTTCTCTTAAATCTCATTACAGCAAAGCCAGAAAGTTGTAATTAAAATTAGCATGAAAAACTCAGTTTCTTAGTGAGGATCCTTCATATCTATAAAATAGCTGCTGGATGAGAGATTCTGAAGGCTCTGGCTCTGGGACTTGAAAGTATTTAAAGGGATAGTTACCTCAAAAAAGAACATTTTGTTATCACAGTTCCAAGCCTCACTTTCTGTGGAACACCAAAGATATTAGCATTTTTAAAAAATCATTCTTCAGAATACTTACTTTTGTGTTGCTCGGAATTAATAAAGGCTTACAGGTTTGGAACGACATAATGGTTAGTAAATGATGACAGAATGCTCATTATTTGGTGAACTGTTCCTTTAAGTGTTGCAAATGCTCAAGTACTGAAGAGGTCAATGGAAACAGTCCCTCCACAAGGGATTTTCGGTGCTGTTTGTGACTGACAATAAACACATTGAGGGAGACAGCTGAATGTCACGCTCGCACACCACTCTGACAGCAGCCTGGAGGAAGTGATGTCATAAAGTGAGGGAGGTGTTGTCATCCTCTCTAGAATACAAGCTGAATGCATGTGCTGTATTTTACACAGCATGTTGCTCACCTGCAGTTACATTTTCTGCTTGATTTATGAATTCATCCATGTCAGTAGCAGTTGCTTACATCTGATGGTCAGCATTATGCATCCAGAGAGGGGTGAGAGTTGGTCAGGAGTAGGGGACTAAACCCAGACAAAAACTGACTCATTGCTTATACTGAATATCACACAGTATGCTTGCTACTCAATAAAACACATTTACGATGCAACCACTTTTTTGCAAATAAAGGTCCATTGTCCATAGTCAATAGAGTAGTGATGCATGAAGCATAGCTCACACAAAGTCACTTTCAAAGCAAAGCTGTTGTAAAATAGTAAGAACAGTACAGACGTTATATAATCAAGGTAACAAGAACAAGGCCGATTCAATGGAAGCTATGTTTAAATATCAGCCTTTCATTTAAAGTAGGTAATATTTAACAGGCGTCCCTGTACAAAGAGTGATGTATGTTAAGAGGACGTTGTCAGATGGTTTCTGAGTTTGATTAATAATCTTTTAAGCCAAGAGTTTAGCATTACAACATACACAATTAACATGAAAGAGGGAATGAGCTGATGATCTATTGTGATTCTACCCAGATATGACAGGACTGATCACAGTCAGAAACCTCATATAAAAGTGAAATCATTTTGTTTATACAGAGGAATGAAGAACAGAAATTAAAGTAAGGGGATTTTTAAAATGAGTCCTTTATTTTCTTGGCCCTGGTTCACAATAAAAGCTCTCTCTCTCACACAAACACATACACACTCACACACATTCATGCCATTCTCCCAAAACCACACTATTCTGCCAACTCAGAGATGATTGAAGTGAGGAATTTGAGTGGGTACATTAGAATAACACATACTGTATACTTTTTCTCTTCCTGTCACACACATACTGTAGCCTTTGAAATTGTCAAAATGATCTATTCTTCCTCATAGATTTAGTCTATTAACTCATAGCTTGACAAATAAAACAATGAAGAACACTTCAAATGAGGAACACTCAGGAATAGGTTTTTGAAAATGTTTTAATATATTTACGAAGGCATTTTCAAAATGTGCCCTTCAGAAGACAAACGTGCACACAGAAATACACACACAGTGGAACAGACCTAGCCTATATTAAAAAATATATGAAATATAAATTGAATTAAAATAATATATCAAAGTTGATATTGAAACAGTAAATTACTGATTTGTGAACTGAAAAAAAATGAATGAAAAAGCAAATTATTGATTTAAAAGTTTTTTTCTTCATTTGTTGCTTTATTTATTAAATAAAAAATAATTGTAAATATGTATTTACTTATTCATTCATTTATTCCCTTTAAAAAAAGTTTTTACATGAATAGGTTTAAAATACAAATGGCACGTTCCTTTCGATATGTGCCCTCCTCTTTTCTTTCTCTGATGGTACAGTCCGTTTAAAGAGCCGCTCGGAGTCTCTCGTGCGTTTAACTCTCTCCAAGAGTGCAGGCGACAGAAAGAATCGTTTAGTGAAGCACGCTGTTTTTTCCTCTCTTCTCTGACTCTCTGTCTTTCTTTCTGACGGCCACATCCGAACATTAGACAGTATGGGACTCTAAATATCTTTTCTCACCTTGTGGATTTTGGGGGAATTTTTTGCTCTTTTAGAATAGAGGACACTGACAGAATGGGATTTTAGTGCGCTTATGATGCAGCAGGCGATATGACTCGCTCCGTGGGTTCCGTGGATTCTCCCCGCAGGCGAAGATCCGGAGAATGATGGAGGAGAACAAGCAGCTCGCGCAGCGGATCGATGGCGCGATACAGTGCGCGAAGCAGGAGGTGGAGAACCTGCGCGCGGAGCTGACAGCCACCGGCCACAGACTGGCGGAACTCGGCGAGCTGGAAGAACCGGGCGAACCGCAGGAACACCAGCAGCAACAACAGAACCATCACGGTAAGGAACCGCACCTGCGAGTCGGTGACCGCTCAAATCACTTACCTGTGTGATCTTAGAGTGAATGGCAGAATAAAAACAAACTCTTCCTCCGATTCATTCTAGTGGGTTAGTAAGGTGACTTTTTTTAGGCTACACAGCCGGTGTTTCAGGACAGTTTTTAGTATGTTTTTGAGTGACCATATCAGAATGTTTGTGTTAAGAAAAAGAGTGATTTTATTCATCAGAATGCTTTAGATCAGTAATCAACTGTTTGTTTATTGTGTAAGACACATTTCCCCCAGAGAAGCATTACTTTTTTGATGCCATTTTTTTTCTAACAGCAGTTCATTCAGTTAATTAAAATTGTACAGTACCAAAACCCATGTGTGGGTAATACTATAAAAATACTAACTTACATAACCAATACCAAAAATTCACTGCAGTGCAAATCTAGCCCCAATGTTGTAAACATCTCTGCATTTTTCTCACTTTTGGATCTTTCACTTGAATAACTAAGGCTAAATCCACAAGAGAAACTGTTTTACTGACAACCCGAGTAATGTAATCAAGCACAGCTCGTGTTTCAGGAAATGGCCCTTCATTTTATTTTCCATTAATGCCGTCAGGCTAAGTGTACCACACTATAGAAAGGCTCTCCTGCTGTTCTGTGTGCTGTTGTAGCCACCATTGATTGATTGGTCAGTCTCGTGATTGTCTCTAAGCTGCGTGGTGTAGCTTCTGCTTGAGTCTCTTGGGTGATCAGAGTGAGTCTCTGCTTCTGATCCACCTGCGCTCACTGGGTGGAGTGGACACCCTGGGCTGGTTTGGGTCATAACATTTAACAGATGCTTTTTATCCAAAGCAACCCACTGTATGCTAGAGCCGCCCTGGGGTTGTGTTTCTTGCTTAAGGGCACGATGATGAATCATGATTGTGATTTCCATAATTACTGAACAATCTCGGATAATTACTGATGAACTAGATGTGCCCTGAAGTGACAGTGAATCTTTGCTTCATCTTTGAAACATGCTGCCTCCAATTTACACTTCTATTCTTAGGGAATCAAGGTTAGTTTATGAGCGTCTTTGATTAGCACAAATCCAACTTGCACTGTAAAAACATTATATGGTAAAAACCTGTTAATTGACTGACTGTAAATTGCTTGTAAACGGTAAATGGTCCACTACATTCACTAATCACTTATATCACTATCAATTCACTAATTTTATCGTAAAATACTCTCAAATTTGTGTTGTTTTTTTTGCAAGTAATAACTATACAGATGTTGTTATGATGCAAAACAACAAAATGTACATTAGTCCCATTAGTACCCTGAATGACATGTCGTATATAATATTATATTAAAAGATGGTTATAAGTTGTGAAATATACAGGCACCAGTATACATTACCAGGAATAATTTTACTGTTTTTTTTTGTTTTGTTTTTTTTACATTGAATGTCTGGCAACCACAGTTGCTGTATTTTTGCTTAAATGAACAGTTTTAGTGTTCTGTTATTATAGGGATACTTGATTGGTCATTTTTGGTGTTCATTTGGTATATTTATATCTAAACTGTATATTTGACCTTTGTGTATGCCAAGAAATTGTTATCTGTTTATTTATTTATTTAGTAAGCCGTCGTATAACACGTGCAAAGTCAGTCAGTAGTTGTTGTGAAACAACACCTTCAGAATAAGAATGAATCATTTGTGATTATGCCGACTAACTGTACATTATGCATTACATCCATTTCTGACATATTATAAAAGCATGTAAAAATCTTTCCATTCCTCCTCATTTCTCAGTAGAAATCCGTCTCATAACTGCAGATGAATCCTGACACTCAGAGGATCACTGTGAGGCTCTTGCCTGCAGCTCTCTCTTATTTCATTCAGCACTTCATTGAGAGCTCAGCAGATTGCGATCTTGTGTCTAATGTCCCACATCCACTCCAGGAAAGGCACTTTTCGGCCTTGAGTTTGGCTTGCCAAGTCACTTGATGCAATTTATTTATGCGTTCGTTTATGCTTTTGGCAGGCACTTTTCTCCAAAGCGGTTTAGAAAGCGTTCAGGCAGTATATTTTATCATTACATGTATTCCCAGGGTATCAAACCTATGACCTTGATGTTGCCAGCACCAGTTAAGCTACACTATTTCAGGCTGGCCAGCCTTTTTTTTTTTTTTGCTAATCAGCTATAGCTTTGTTGTTGCATTTTGCCACATGTCTGAATGCAGGATGTGTGTATTGACAAAATAATGACTTATCAAGATGGAAAATCACACGGACACATGCGCCCAGACATGGACCTGTCGGTGTAAATGAGAACAGTGCTTATTTATCTCTTGGAAGAGAGAGTAGCAGTGCAGATGGCCCTACAAAGACCTGCTGCTAATGAATGAGACACTAAACGCATACAAATAAACACACGCGCACACACACACACACACACAGTCATGTCTGCTTGTAGCTAATTTCCCAATTATAGCGTTGTATCTACATTAAGTATGGGGTTTTATGAGATTCTGAGTTATTTTATTTGCTTAAAGATGATGTTTATGTAGCATTTACACACTATAGACAGTAGAGAATGTGTCTAAGTGCACTTGGCCATATATCTGACTTATTCAATATTGATGTTTCTAAATTGCCTTAATGGCATGGCTGCGTAATTGTTTTGATGTAACAGCTGGTGGCTGCCACACGCATCAAAAAAATGGTTATTTCTGTTTATGGGAATTATATTTGCTTATGTACGTTTGAGAATGAGCTAATTAGTTATGATAAATCACCAACCAAGTAATTGAAAGTAAACCTTGAGAGACAATGCCAACAGAAGGTTGGCTCCATACAGGTGAGCTTGTGTTCGTCTTGGATTATGTCATAGGAGCTGTTCAAGTTCGAATTCCCTATCTATCTGTCTCTAGGCAGCAGTGTGGGTTGCTAGGCAATCTTCTCTCATTATGACATCACAAAGGGGAGGATTGATAATGCAGCTAAAAGCTTTTCTCCTCTCTCTCCATATACACTCAGACACACTCCAGCTGATCAATGCTTTTAGTTTATCCTACTGACATTAATGAGCTATTAAGCGGGTCATTAGCTCAGATTTCGATTATGTTGCGTTGTGTAAAAGTGATTATATTTTATAAGGGTGTTTGTCCATGTGCTTGTCTATCTGTTATTAAAATGCTAAATAAATCCAGTTGTTTGTATCTCAGCAATAGACAGGTGTTATGTATATGTGTGAGCATGCTGTGATTGGAGCCGACTGAAAGCAGCCCTGATCCTAAACCCTCAGATGTGTGAACTGCCTAATTTAAATGCAAGGCAAAAGAAGAAACATCTCAACATATATCCACATCAAGCCTCTGGATTGAAGCAGTCAAGAGCTTGGCTCACTCATAAAGACCATTTCCACGCTCGGATCAAAAAGAATCACCATAATTTAAGATGTAAGGCTTTAAATGGCACTAAAGCAGCATTAAAGGTCAGGCTAAATCACCACCATCAAGTTAGAGACAGTTCCGGGCTCAGTTTTAATGTAATATTATTAGACATATGAGTAGGATGTGCTCTCAACTAATCCATGATACCTAATTCGCTCACTTTATTTGATCCTCCTGATGGTGCTGACGGATGTTTCACCTGGGCTGTGATTCCGGCTCCTTTCTTGGAAATGATGGTAATTTAAAGTGAAGATGAAACGGAAGTATCAACAAATCTTTTTTTCTATTTTATGAGATGCATCCGAATGTAAATGCATTATTGGAAAAGAAATAATGCAGCACATCGGTTGCTGAGATGTGGCTGTTGCATTTAAAATTGTATACATATAAATCCAAGGTGGTCTTAAATTATTTAAGTTTTAAGTGGTCTAAATTATTACAAGTTTCCTGGAGTTATTGTGACATCGACTCGGCTGACAGTTGATCCATTTGCAAGCTGTTTATTTTAACGTGGTCGTACAGGCAGTGGTCAAAACGGGCAGACAGTTCAATAGAGACAAGGCAAAAGACAGTACCGGTAACAGGCAGAAGGTCGGGGAAACAAGCAGAGTTCAGAGTCCAAAGTCCGGGCGAGGGTCGGGGCAACAGGCGACAATCAGCAGCGATAAACAATCCAAATCAAAGTCCAGGTAATCCACAGAATAATCCACGAGAAAAACGCTCAGAGTTGTCGAGACAAAACTTCGCACTGTGTTCGGCTAAAGCGCCGCCTTTTGTCTGGCAAAAGCGCGCGAACACCGCGCGGAAGCTTCCAGGTACGTGGGCGGAAATGAATATTCCGGGTGGGAACTAATATTCCGGGGATGGTTCCCAAGATCGGACCCCGACGCCGTGAGTCCAGGATTTCTCTGACCTGGTAGATGTCCTCTTAGTCGATGATCGGGGGGGGTGCCTCTGGTGTGGCGGCCTCGTCTAGGTCTCCCCGTCCTTCCGGAGCATCAGCGGGTTTTAACAGAGAAACGTGAATGGTGGGTGAGATTCTATAATTGGCAGGTAACTCAAGACGGAATGAAACAGGTGTTATTTGTCTTGTGATTTTGAATGGACCCACGTACTTGGGGTTGAGTTTACGGCAGGGTTGGCGTAGGCGTAAGTCCCGGGTGGAGAGCCACACCCATTGGCCTGGTTCATAGGTAGGGTTAGGCCGGCGGCGGCGGTCTGCCTGTTCGTTGAATCGTCTTACAGCCCTCTGGAGATGAACATGGGCCTGGTTCCAGGTCTCCTTACTTCGCTGAAGCCAGTGATCCAGGGTGGTTAAGTCGGTGGGCTCCCCGGTCCAGGGGAACATGGGCGGCTGGAAGCCCAGTACGCAACGGAAGGGGGTCATGCCCGTGGCTGGTTTCTGCAAGGAAACAATATGGCGTGACAATATGTCCTGAGGAAGCGGGTAAGTTCCTTGTTTAGCCTCTCAGCTTGGCCGTTCGACTGGGGGTGGTAGCCGAAAGTGAGGCTAACGTTAATATTCATCTGAGCGCAGAACCCCTGCCAAAGCCGAGATGTAAACTGGGGCCCGGGATCAGTGACGATATCCTCAGAGATCCCATAGTACCTGAACACCTGCTCCATCACAACCTGCGTGGTCTCCCAGGCAGAGGGTAGTTTGGCGAAGGGGACAAGACGGCAGGCCTTCGAGAAACGGTCTACAATGGTGAGTACGGCTCTGAAACCTCGGGAGGCGGGCAAGTCCGTAACGAAGTCCATCGCAATATGTGACCATGGTCTCTGGGGAATGGGCAAAGGCTGGAGTAGACCGGCAGGCTTCTGGTGAGAGGTCTTGGTCATATTGCAGGTGTTACAGTGACGGACAAAGTGAATTACGTCAGCAGACAGGGTCGGCCACCAATAGTGGTTGGTGGCAAGTTCCGTGGTGGCGATGATACCGGGATGACCCGCACTGGGGGAGTCGTGGATGAGGTGGAGCAGCTTCTGCCGGAGGCCTTCGGGGACGTAGACACGGCCACCGGGACATTCAGGAGGCGGTGGGTCCGTGAGGTGAGCCTCTGCGGTCTCAGCCTGGATATCCCAGCGGATGGGTGCCACAATTCTAGGTTGTGATATGATGGGTTCGGGTAGCTGGGTGTTGAGTTGTGGGTCGAACTGACGTGACAGAGCGTCGGCTTTCCCGTTCTTGGAGCCTGGTCGGTAGGTGATGTGAAAGTTAAAGCGGGTGAAGAACAGGGCCCAGCGGGCCTGGCGGGAGTTCAGTCGCTTGGCGTTGCGGATGTATTCGAGGTTTCGGTGGTCCGTAAGCACCAGAAAAGGTAGTTTAGCTCCCTCGAGCCAGTGCCGCCATTCTTCCAAGGCTGCTTTCATGGCCAGGAGTTCCCGGTCACCCACATCTAGTTCTGTTTGGCCGGGGTGAGTTTCCGTGAATAGAAGGCACAGGGGTGTAGCTTGGGAGGTTCACCGTGACGTTGGGACAGTACCGCCCCAATGCCTGAACTGGAGGCGTCCACTTCGACGACAAACTCCTTTTCTGGGTCAGGGTGACTGAGGATAGGAGCAGAGGTAAATCGAGCCTTGAGATCGGCGAAAGCTTGTTCCCCGGTAGTGCTCCAGCGTAATACAGTGGGACCCTTTTTTGTCATGGTGGTGAGTGGTGCGGCCACCTGGCTGAAGTTCCGGATAAAGCGTCGGTAGAAGTTGGCAAACCCCAAGAACCGCTGTAGATCCTTAATGGTGCGAGGACAAGGCCAGTTCAGGACTGCTGAGACTTTGCCTTCCTCCATGGCGACCCCCTCGTGGCTGATCACATAATCAAGGAAGGACACCTTGGTTTGGTGGAACTCACACTTGGTAGCCTTGGCGTACAGACGATGCTGGATGAGACGCTCCAGCACTGTCCTGACATGGCGGACGTGTTCTTGGTATGAGCTCGAGTAGATAAGAATGTCGTCTATGTATACT